>CABHPQ010132407.1:3142-47744 GCA_902168405.1 Peromyscus aztecus | reverse complement strand
GAGAAAATAGATGGGACTCGGTCTGCTCTTCTTGCTTTGTCCAGTGCAAGAACTTGTCCAATGCAATGCCCACTCTGTTGTCCACATGTCACAGAAACAAGCCATCAGTTTGAGCATGGAAGCAGAATAGAGAATGGGTCCTTTCTCTGCCATCTTGTCACTTGTTTCTGCCATCACATCTTGTTTGAGCTTAAGTGGAGGAAGCGTTTTACTCTGACCTGAGTCCAGGGTTCTGTGTAGAGTGAGCTAGCCAAAATCTGTCACCTGTCCCAGTTCATAGCACAAATAATTGATGGGTGAGAATGAAAGGGTAGTGTATGCAGGCCAGACAGTGGAAAAATCCACCTAGTAGCCCCCAAAACATTAGAAATGTCCCCATTCACTCCCTTCACTAACTATCACTCCTCTTCCTTCCTTCCTTCCTTCCTTCCTTCCTTCCTTCCTTCCTTCCTTCCTTCCTTCCTTCCTCCCTCCCTCCCTCCCTCCCTCCCTCCCTCCCTCCCTCTATCTTTTTCTTTCTCTCTTTCTCCCTTTCTCTCCCTCCCTCCTTCTCTCCCTCCCTCCCTTCCTTTCTTCCTTTTCTCCTTTCTTCCTTTCTGGTGGTAGTGCTGGGGAGTGAAAGCAGAGCACCCTGTCCACTGACCGAATGTAGTATGGCTGTGCTACACTCCCAGGTGTTTCTTTACTTTCCAGTGAAGAGGAGAATACCTGACTTGTATGTCTTCCTACTTGTTGTGAATAACCATGAGGGGAAATCCTGAGCTCTGTTTCGACTCATCATTGAGCATCCATTTTGATATTCTTATGCCTGTTCTGTGTTGGGTCATGGCAGTCCTTTCAGTAACAAACTCTTCATTTCTAGACTATAGTTTGGGACCACACATCTCCACCTCAATTTATACTCAAAAGTATAAAATTCTCCAGACCCATGTCTCTCAAATGGATCAAGCCATCGGTCATCCCTGAGGATGTTTCATAGTTCTGTGAACTAGCCTTTTGATGACACGACAGGCCCCAAATTATTGAAAAGTAGGTCATTGAATGAACTTCGTTGCATGGCAATAGTAACTATGGTCTGTCACTAGACCCTGCACTCAGCTGATTTGCTCTCACATTTAACCTTTCATGTAGATGTATTTTGTGAAGATTTGTTTTACTTTTAGTTGTGTGTGTGTGTGTGTGTGTGTGTGTGTGTGTGTGTTCATATGAGTAAAACTCATGCAGAAGCCCAAAGAGGGTGTTGGGCCTCTCGGAACTGAAGTCCCAAGGGAATTTGGGTCTTCTACCAGGGTAGTATGCTTTTTTAACCAATGAAAAGCCCCTCTAGCCCCAACTATATTTTATATAGCACCATGTTATAGGAGAGTAAGTGGGGACTCACAGTGGATTGATCACTCCCCCACAACCATACAGTTTGCAAGTGGAGGGTCTAGAATAGGTTCATCCAATACATAAGTTACATGTGGTACCTGGGAAATTAAAACATAGCCAATCTGACTTGAGATGGGCTACAGGTATAAAATACCCACTAAAATTTTAAAGACATAGGTACAAACATGTGCAAAACTTAAACTTTCTCAATATAATCATTTTTATACCTATTATATATCTAAATATTCTTAGATATGCATGAGTTTAAATAAAGCACATGGTTAAAATTAATGACACCTGGTTTTCTTTAAAATTATTTACTAAAAAAATTATTTTTTTGTCTTTTGAGTTGAGTTCTATTCTATGAGACAGCTCTGGTGTAGATTTTGTTTTTCTTTTTTCCGTTTCTTCTGGTCTGTAAGATGGAATCTCACTCTGTATCCCAGACTGTCTCATCCTCCAGTGAGGTGTACCACTCCCCTCTAGCACTGCTGTTGAACTTGAAAGCAGCTCTGTCTGGAAACAAAGGCTAAATTATTCCCATGAACTGTATTATCAACCTTTTTTTTTTGTAATTTATACGTGATTGAACAATGTTTGGACCTACCCTGTGAAAGTGTGGTTTTGGTCAGTCAACCTTTAGGAGTCAGCCTAATACCAAGTCTTCAATGACAAAGGTCGGAAGGAAAATATGGACCTTTCAGAAACCTCAGTGCCCAAGTCCCTGTGGAATTGGTGGTTGCTTGCTAACAATGGAGAGGGGCAGCTTGACCTCTTCCTAGGCATATTGAACTATTGAACCAAATTCTTTCAACCCATAAGGCTACATCAATGTTTGGTAGCAATCTTTCTTACCTTGCTTAAAGGAAAAACAAAAACCCGAACACTTACTGTACTTGTTGAAGTCACTGGTCATGAGTCAATGTTGATTTTCCAGGAAAGAAGAAATGTAGCATGGCTCTAGCTATTGGATCTTCAAGGGGTGGAGTCAGACTTTCTATCCCTGGGGTACTTAACCCGAAATTAATGTATTTCACTCACAAAATTAAAGCTAGAGACTTACAAGGTGCCCACAGACATGAAAAGGCAGGAAATGTATCCTGAAAGATCCTGGAAAACTCATCTTTAGCAACTAATTTCTTTATTTCTCTCAAAGACTGTGACTGTACTTCCAGCAAAATTCAGACCTCATTCTTTCTTTACTCATCTCCAAAGTTGCTCGCTCCATTCTCTATTGCTTCCCTTGGCTTCACAGTCCCATCCTACGGTGAAGGAAAATAAGACCCTGAGTTTACAAACATTTCAGGTCAAAGACAACAGAGGAAATGTTATTTTCATACTTCCTTTGAAACTGTGCTTACTAGATGCTATGAAATTAGAGTAATTAATACAAATATTAGATCATGGTATCTGTTTATTATCTATCTATTATGTATCTATCCTCTATATCTCTGTAAATTTACTATCAATCATTTTTGTAAACATATATCACCTATATCTGTCATATAGCTATCATCTTGTTCTATAGATCTATGTATCATCTATCATGTACCTATTATCTCTATTTATCTATCATCTATCTACCATCTCTTTATCATCCACCAAACTTAGCTATCTTTATATCTATCTATCTATCTATCTATCTATCTATCTATCTATCTATCATCTACCTGCTTACCAACCTAACTTTATGTGAGATTGCAAAGAAAAGGTTTTCCGGTAACCTTATCTTTAAAAGATTGTTTTAGGCTTCTCCCTGAGTGAGCCTTTATTTCCCTGAAATGCTTTGTAATTGTTTTACTTTTTTTTTTTTAATTTCAGCAAGTAATGGCTGTTTGGAGGAGAGTTGAGCATGTTCCTGTAATTGGGTAAAGACCTACTAAAAGGAACAGAATGTACTGAGGGACGCTTTTTGTTGTGTGATCAGAACTAGAGAAATGGTCCACCCAAAGAGAGTAGACATAATTAAACAAAGAAAAACTAGCTGTAAAGAAAAGGACAATATAAGCTCCCAGGCTTTCTCCCTCAGGAAGGACTTTCCCTGCTGCAGATGCCAGCTCAACTGAAAGAACACAGATGTGTCACTCGGTTAACGTCCCCCAACTCCAGCCAGCCGTGGTTGGACCTCTCCACAGGCCCAATGCTCCGTTCTGAATCATATAGCAGATCCTCCATCTCAGGATGTTGGGAGCAAACAAGCTCAGCAGTTATGCAATCCAATGCTGTCCTAAAGGCAGTGTGAAGTCATGCAGCTTGGCTCAGTCTCAAGTATGGGTGGAACACAGATTTCTTCATTTGAAACAAAATTAAACAGTACAGAAAACTGAAGAGAACTTTCAACCAAATGGCAGTGCTGGATCGAGTTTCCCATTGCCATGTGTGTGCCTTCCCCTTGCTCATGGCCTGCTGTTGGAAGGAACCTTGTGTTACATTCAGACCCCTACAAGGAGGACACACAGAAAGAAGCTGGGGTGGGAGGGGCATTGAGGAGTCTTCAGGAGGCCCAGCAACCTCTGGAGTTTATTTTCTTGTTATATATTTGACAGTCTACTAGGAAAATATAAAGTAGTGAAGATATCATCATTACTATATGAAGTATGAAGATACAGATACACGTTTATATATAAGCATGTATGTGCATAATTATAAGTATATACTATATATTATATGTACATATATATGGACACACATATATATGTGTGTATGTTTAATGTCCTAAATTAGGGTGTAGCATGAATAATTACAACTCAAGGTTTTAAAAACTGATACCAACTTATTCACTTCCCTTGGGGAACCCACACCAATAAGACAAAGGAAGACCTCCAGGCTAGATGAGAATGGAAGGGCAGAAGAGACAATGGAGGCAGGCAAGAAAGGCAGGAGAGGTTCTGAGCATCTACTATGTGACCAGCATCTTTAATGAAGACTGCAGTGCCTACGTGGAATGTGGTGATACATGCCTGGAACCTCAGCACTCGGTAGGGTGGTGCAGATTAGATTACCATAGGTTCGAGACCAGCACGGTGCACACAGTGAGTTCCAAGGCAGTCTCAACTGCTAAGTGAGACACTGTCTCAAACATCAAGCAGGCAAAACCAGGACAAAGTATAAAAAGACAAACAGCACAAAGGGGCCAGTAAGGCTTAACTTCACCCAGGAGCCATGCTGTATCACTGTCTTCAGGACAGTCTGGAAGATGACTGCTTGAAGAAATACTGTGGCTCCTGTCCTGCCTCTGCCCTGCTGTCCTGGGTCTAGGGAATGCCACATCCTCCTTCCTAGGAGCCTCAGAATAGTGGCTGGGCCTACTCTGTGCTTCCGATTCTGGGCACTTGCTTCTTTAACATAGGTTTCCAGTCCTGTGTTTGTTGTGGCTAGGGAGATGGTTCAGTGGTTAAGAGCACTGGCTGCTCTTCCAGAGATTCCAGGGTAGATTCCCAGCACCTACATAGTGGCTCACAACCATCTGTTCAGGGGATCTGACACCATCTTCTAGCCCTCATGGGCACTACAAGCATGTGGTACACATACATACATGCAGACAGAACATCCATACACATTAAATTAATTAATTAATTAAATATGTTAGTTAAATTGAGGAGAAGCACAGGTGGGTCTGTGACATCACCTTGAGACCGACTTCTCAGTGGCTTCTTCAGTAAAGGAAAGCATTGGGTGAGGTCACCAGTGAAGCTCTTCATAGCCGCTTTGGTTTTCCTGATTCTTAGATTGCCCTTACGTGTCTCTCTGATTGTAGCAATGAGACTAATTGCTGATTGTACCAATCACACTAATACTCAAATTAACCACCACAGGGAACAAGGTCTCTCACATAGGGTAGGTTTGGGGGAGTCCCCATTTCCTGGGCACCTCAAGCTATACTCAGCAATTCTATTTTTTACAAATGAACCAATGAATGTATGTGTAACACGAATTGCTAAACGGTCTTATTAATAAAAAAAAAAACCTGGAGCCAGATATTGGGGTAAAAACCTGAGAGATCAGAGGATAGGAAAAGCCACAGCCAGTCTTACCTTACAGATGCCTCAGTCTCCAAAGAGACCTGTTTCCTGTATACCCATGCCTATATGCCTTTCTGTTCTGCATTTCACTTCCTCTCTCCACCCAGCTACATCACTTCCTGTCTGTTTGTACAGACCTCTATGGTTAATACTGGGATTAAAGGTGTGTGCCACCATGCCTGGCTGTGTTTCCAGTGTGATCTTGAACTCACAGAGATCCAGATGGATCTCTGCCTCTGGAAAGCTAGGATTAAAGGAGTGTGTGCCACCACCGTCTGGCCTCTATGTCTAATCTAGTAGCTGTTCTGTTCTCTGACCCCAGATGAGTTTTATTAGGGTACACAATATATTGGGGGACACAATATATCACCACATGTATGTTTCCTTTTCATTGGTATAATCAGAGATATTCAGGTGGCACCATCTCATACATTATGACCCAGTTGGAGTGAAAAAAAGAAATGAGGAGAAAGCCCCACAATAGGCACATGAGTGTTCTCACTTACTCTCCCTCTCCTTTGGTCCCCCTTCTCTCCCTTTTCCCTTCCTTATCTCCCCACTTCCCCTCTTCTCTACTTTCCCTCTCCCTCCCCTCTCCCCTTGCCCCTCCTTTCTGGCCACCATAAGGTGTGAACTACTCTGCTCTGGCCCACCCCTCCCTGCAGTACAGAAGCCTCCTGTGAGTCAGGGTAGTTCCATCCTGTAAATGATTTCTCTTGGGTGTTAGGCCACAGCAATGAGGAAGCTAACTGGCTTGACCCTTCTCCTTAGCTAAGAGCATGCCATTTCCTCTAGCCCTCTTTCCCTACTCACTTGCGATGCTTCACTTCATTTTGTGAAAGAAAACACATTTTTCCTCTCCTGGATTGGGCACGCAGTGGGGAGCAGGGGTGCTTTCCTGGTCTCCAGGTCAGAAACACTGCTCAGGGGAGATGTACCACGGGGTTTCACCTGCACCTCATTCACACCTGTATCTGATACAGGTGACACCATCTGGTCCTGAAGTCTATAGTATAAAAAGGGGAGGTCATAAAGGACAGCTTAAGTATTTATAGCATCTAGAAGAGGAAGATAAATTATCATAGTTACAGGAAAGCCCATAGACCCACTATTTCCAGGGTTGGCCTCTGCATCAATCCCACCCTGCTTACTCATCTCACATGACGTTGACACTCCTCTCACTACATATGGAACCTGCTTGAGACAACAGTGGGAGCAATACTCCTTGGTACCTAGGGTTAGGCCATGAAAGATAGTTATACAGTTTTTACCTGTTTCTCTTGTGTTCAAGGAACTGGCCACTGTGCTATAGCAAACCCAAGCCATGTGAAGGAACCATGTTTCATGACTCTAGCCAGCATCCCCAGCCGAGTTCCAAGCTGATGGTCACATCAAAGTCTGAATCACATAGCTTCCATCGCAGCCACTGACTTCCTCAGGACGGCTTTGGAATGATGGCTTCTTGGGTCTGTGCTAGTCCTGCTGAGATAATTTGGGAAAACAGAAAGAAGAATTTACACACACACACACACACACACACACACACACACACACACACACACGCGCGCGCGCACACACACACACACAACACAATCTGATGTAGGCCAGTGCCACAAACACGTTCACATAAATGTGACCACTTCAGTGGGAGATAGTTTTTCTGTGACTACTAGTCTTTGAAAGACTCTCTCTCAAAACTCTCAAGCAGAAGATGGATACCCATAATGCCTCATGGTAGCAGTCTTATACTCTTATATCCAAGAACCCCAGTCATCTTGGCTTCATTTTTTTTTGTTTTATTTTTTCAAACTTTTTATTGATTCTTTGCAGATTCCCATCATGCATCCTGATCCCTCTCATCTCCTTGTCCTCTCACCTCTGCCCTCTGTCCTTGTGATTCCCCGCAAAACAAAAGAAAAATTAAAAGTATAGCTAATAAAACAAAACAAAAACCAAACATCTCAGCACGGAAGCTGTAGTATGGCCCAGTGCATCACACAGTGTACCCCTTAGTCCATACATCTTTACTTGTAAGTGTTCTTTGCGATGGATCATTGGTCTGGCTCACTGGCTTCATGTTTTAAGTAGGAAATCCTTGTATGTCTGTCTAGCTCTCCAACTGCAGAGTTGCTGATCTATGAAGGACATCCTTTGCCTCCATCCCATTGCATGGTGGGAGCCTGGCCCAATGTCTTGGGAAAATGTCAACTATCAATCATAAGATGTTTAGAAGCTCACAGACTGTTATTTTCCCAAAAAGATGTACCCTAGGATGAAAACAATTTCTTCACATGATGGCGCCTGAAAGAGATTGGAATGGAAGTTTGACGTGCCGGGCCGTCTGTGATTCATCATCTCAACTAGACATTTCCTGTGGGTCTTCATTTTCTATGGGAATTTTCATGCTGGCTTCTCTTGAAGAGAGACCTTCCTTCCCTGGGGGCAGTTATTAATTGCCCCTCCCCAGCTGATGGAAAGTTCTGGTTTTGTGATTAGTTAACTCTATCTCATGGTAAAAACAACTTAAATTAATTTTACCTCCAAAATTAAGCAGATACATTTATTAGCATCAGGTCCCCAAATAATATTTTGATTGATTTTTGTTTTTGTTTTTTTGTAACAGCATGTTGATGTTTGACTGTGTTCTTTGAATGAGGATTGTTTCTGTAGAAAAAAGAATGTTTTCTGGATTTATGGCATATGAAATGATGTTTGCTCTACTTTGCTGTTTGGTCCAAACACATTCTTCTATCAGTGTCTAACTGGTGTCTAGCTATCCAGTGAGGATAGTGATAGAGTAAGGGAGTAAAGAACCGATCCATCCGAACAGTCCTGTATTTATCAAGAGGGCCACAATCAATCCCCAAAGAAAACAGACACTAGATGAACCCACAGTGAGAGCTTGACTACTAGACTCAAGATTAAGTTCACAACGCCTGGCACAGAGAAGGTGCTCAACCCACGCCAGTGTCTTTTCTTCTCCTTAGATGCTAGCCTCACAGCATCATTCTTAGTAGTGAGTCATATATTCTGCACCCTGTTACAAGAAGACCTTCTTAGCAGCTACTACCTGGTCCTTAGACAGTACTTATGTAAGTTGGTCTTCGATGAAGAACCTCACACGAAGGGATTCCAGGCCCTCAGACCCCTCATCTGTCCTCGCAACTCTCAATTACCCCCTTCTCTTGAAAAGCTGTCTTGGCTCCCACAGTGTCAGAATACTCCAGCAGGCAACTGCCATTGTCTGATGTCCGTGGGGTTGGGGGAGGAGCACCTGTTTTTCTAGGAATAGGGTAAGGCAGCAGCGTCCCAAAAGCCAATGAAACCTGGGTACCTTGGGAACATACTCATTAGGTTCGGTCCGTGCCCTCCTTCCCATGGCAGAGCACAATTGCTTCTAAGGAATGCATGGGTAAAACATTTTCCACATTTATCCATCTGAAAGACTATGTTATATGTGACAACATTCCAATTTTGAGGCATGACTTGTGCCAATCCACACAGGCAATTAAAGCTGACACATTCCATGGGCTATGGGTCAAGCGCTCAAAGAAACCCACAAAGGAAAACTTTACCAAAGAAAGGAATCCACCAGAGGCATGGCTAGAGGTTCTCGGTGACTTGTCTTGCTGGGACCCTCCACTGTCTTAGCTGTTCCCTTTGCCTAGCCCCCGCCCCACAAGCCTGGGAGGTGGTGGCTTCTGGGTGCTATGGGTTGCATCATGATTGATGGTAGTGGGGCAGTATGGTCACGGCCCGTTGAAGCTGCATCGGCAGAGCGTGGGGACCCTTTCCAAAGAGAGAATCAGTTAAAAACTTGCATCATGGCTGGGAAAGATGGCACACACCTGTAATCCTAGAACTTGGGAGATTGAGACAGGGGGATCTTAAGTTGTTAACTTTTAAAGGTATTATTCAAATTTAAAAGCAAATAATATTTTGTTTGGACAGCATGAGAAAGAGATGAGGAATGTTTATGAGAAGAGCATCTGTGTCTTAGATAAAATGTAAAATATAACCTCTGTATGTTCTCTGTGCTCTCATACACAAAAGACCATGCAATAATTCCTCTTACAGTCAACTGCTAAATAAAATACATTTTTTCCTGTTGTAATAGGAGGCTTTATTTAATGAGACTAGGGGAATGTGGCCCATAGATTATCTTGGCTTCTTCAGGGCTGAATTTTAAAGTCTGCCCTGAGCATGTCCTGAGTCTCCATGAGCAAACAGAATTTTCTTCTCCTTCCTCCTCTGCTATCACTCAAGGCCTGTTCTGTTACTCTATTTCACTGCAAATCGGCCTTCCTGAGTAGGGAAGGCACAGGTAATAAACCAATGAAAGGAAAATAAAACTGTTGTCAAGGATGCAGTACAAAACTCAGTCCCTCACATGAATGATCACAATTTCCAAATTAGAGGATTCTTATTAAAAAGTCGGGCTTTAGTTTGACTTATTCACAATCCCTTTTTATGTGCCGGTCTCACAGTTTGACTGTGCCTCTTCTCCCCCAGACTCATCTTTTAGGGAGTAATACAATTATGAAAATGCACGGCTCTGGGCTGATGAGATGGCTCACTCAGGAAAGTACTCAGTTGCACAAGTGTGAGGACCTGGGTTCAGATCCCCAGCACTCATGTGAAGAAAAAAAATCTAAGTGAAGCATTGTGCTGCGACCAAACATCATGACCAAACAGCAAGTTGAGGAGGAAAGGTTTTATTTGGCTTACACTTCAGCATTGCTGTTCATCATTGAGGGAAGTCAGGACAGGAACTCAAACAGGGCAGGATCCTGAAGGCAGGCGCTGATGCAGAGGCTATGGAGGGAGGCTTGCTCAGCCTGTTTTCTAATAGAACCCAGGACCACCAGCCCAGGGATGGCTTCTCCCACCACAGGCTGGGCCCTACTTCATTGATCACTAAATGAGAAAATGCCTTACAACTGGATCTCATGGAGGCATTTCCTCAGCTGAGGCTCCTTCCTCTCTGATGACTCTAGCTTGTGTCAAGTTGACACACAAAACCAGCCAGCACAGTCTTGCTCCGGAAACAGTTCAGTCACTGCTTTTAGTTTCAGCCTTCTCTTCCTAGAAGTGGATCCCATTCATGTCATCCAGGTTTATAACTCTCCTCTTCCTCTCCTAGAAGTCCCCAGAGCAAGACAGAAGGAAGAGCGGTTTGTGACGCCACAGCAGCAAAGGTGACCTTTTGTGCAAAAAGGTAAAAGTTCTTCCTTGTCACTGGAGTGGGGGTTCTGACACAGACAGCCCTGAGAGCCAGGGGCAGAGCTCTGCGGAGTCACAGCAGGGTGCACACATAGCTATCTGGTGACTCACTACCAAATGCTTCCTAAAAGAGACTCCTTAAGTTACCGTAACATTTTAGAATGGTATTTATAGTGCCAATAGAAAATAGGAGGGGCCAGTGACTTGGAGCCTTGCCTCTTTCTCTGCACCCTGGCTTTCCTGCCAGCTAGTTCTCACTGTCCGTTTCCAAGCCTTCTTTGTCCCCTGACTGAAGGCAGAAACTGCAAGAGACAATCTCCTGATGTCCAGGGGGGCTTGCCAGGGCACCCCTATCCCTCTGCCTCCTGGCCCCTCAGCTGGACTCTCTCTCCAGTCTGCTCTGTATCTCACCACAGCTTTTCTCTCTGTTTATTAGTGATTCAGATGCACTGTCTTGAAGCGAATGGGCAAGCCAGAAACTATTCTGGTTTTCTTCCACTGTGAATGACATGTTTTGGTGGCTTTCCATTGGTTACCTAGGATATGGCCAAAGGAGGCAGAAGACTGGTTGAGAGCCCTGGGAGGCTATGGAGAAGGGCTCACTTGTCAGTGGGATGCCCTAGTTGGGTGCTTGACTAGCTATTCACTGACCCCTTCCCAGCTGAGCTCACAGCTTCCTCCCAGAACACCAGGGCTTCTATACATGTGTCCTTATTTTAACTCTTCCCCAAGGGGCCACACAATTTGTCTACCACTAGGCTACAGAATCCTATAGCCATGATCACATGTTAGTCTGTATTGCACCCAGCACCATTAAATGCATACAAATGGTGCTCAGTATATGTAGGATGAATATGTGTCTAAGTGAATATCTAGTCACTTTTTATTTTATTTTTTGGTAGGGAAGGAGATATAGGATATGATGTGCTTTATGTAATTCAACTTTTTTGTTTGTTTTGTTTTGTTTTTTTGACACAGGGTTTCTCTGTGTAAATCTGTGTCCTGGAACTCACTTTTTGTATGCTGTGGGTGCTTTTATGAAAAACAAGCCTAGGGTTGTTGTTAGGCGCCTACTGTATCGAGGTCCTTTGTCACCAGTCTGGATTCCTTAACATCCACAGCTGTATGATACAGTGGGCATTTCTATCCCTGGTTACATAGGGAATGGCTGAATTCAGGGGCATTAAGTGATGTTCTCTAAAATCTGATGGTAATTGGTAAAGCTAACATTTGGGTCTCTGGAGGTCTTATTGTTTATGCTATCCTTCAGTTTCCCCAAACTTGGTCGTTACTGCAGTAAGAATGTCCTCACAGTGTGAATTAACCTAGGAACAAGTACATTTGTTTATTGCTATTGTAGTCAGGGTATCTCAGTGTAGCTCTGACCAGTTCAGACTCAGACTTCCTGCATCCACCCGCTCAGTGCTGAGCCTGCAGAATCACAAGTGGACACCACCATGTCTGGCTTAGAAAACGTACTTTTAAAACAGAGTCATGAAATATGTGAGACATGACAGCAGAAAGTACATATGGGGGAGCTGAAGGAAAGCAGTTGGGGAGGGGATGGATTAGGACGAAGTATAATGACATTTATGCATAAAAATGCCATAATGAAATCCATTACTTTGTCTGCTAACTTAAAATAAATACACAGAAAGGCAGTATCTTAAAAAGAAAGAAAATATTCCTTTTGAAAGAGAACACTGGAAAATTAGTACTGAAAATAATGAATAGCTCCATGAAGCGTTTTGAAATGTATTATTATTATGGAAAATTTCAAACATACACCGAAGTAATAAGAGCAGTACAGAAGCCTCTCCCTGCTCCACCCAGCTATGACTGGCCTATATCTCTACTTACATTCTGATTCTTTCCACTGGATTATTTTGAAAGAAATACTGGATATTTTTATTAATTGACTAGGATTTTTTTTATGAATAGGATGCAGTTTCTGGAACATAACTATGCTCAGATGACTTGGATAAAAGCATCTAGAGAAATTGGTTTCTTTCAAGAGCCAGAGCCACCCACCCACTGTTCTCTCTAGAGTAGGCTGAGAGTCCATGCTATCTTTAGAGCCCATTAGCTCTTTAGGGGCAGCAGACGTCCTATCTTAGTGCAGCGTGGGAGACCTGTTAGACAGTACTCCATGCTTAGATGGACTCAGGGTGTGAGAATGCAGGAGGATGCCTCTGTGGAGTGCTCTGGGTCAGTTCAAGTGAGGGAACTTACTTTTCCATTATAGATTTTACATGCAATATCATGTAAGGAATCTTCGATCTTCTCAATGGACTATCTGACACATTTTCAGAGACGGGACATCCATAATGGCAGCAGAAGGGATAGCATTTGCCAAATTTTCCCATTATATCCTTGAGAGCGCAAGACTTGCTAGGAGAAAGAGCCAGATTTGAGTGTGTGTAGGAGAGCTTACAACCACCCTGGGATGTTTGCGGAGGGCTTGTGGGAAAGCCTCGTAAAGACTGGGCTTTCTTTCATCAGAAGAAAATGTATCATTTTACTCTTCACTGTGGGTTGAGTTATTATCAAAACTAGGTATTAGTCAGGTGTGTTAGTGCATGCCTGTAATCTAACACTTGGGAGGCTGAGGCAAGAGGATCCAGGCTGGAGAAGTAACTAGTGCTTAACATGTAAATGCTAGAACCTGGATTCATCCCCAGCTCCAAGTCAGGCATAGTAGGTGAGAAACACTTCAGTTTTTCTGCTGTAGTTGTTTGTTTACCAAAGGTAGTTGGCCTGGCAAGGACTCATATTTCTTGAACAACCCTCCAACACACACATACACACACACACACACACACACACACACACACACACACTCACATGCATGTGCACATGTACTTGTTCACACTTCTCTTTCCTCTGATTAGCAAATCACATTGGATTGGGAAGTCAACCTGTAAGGGTTTGGTCTTTAATTACGTCATCAGCCTTCGTCGGTGTCCCAGCCTAAAAAGCGGGTGGGCGCTCTGTTCCCTCTCTTCTCTTTTTTTCCGCTCCTCTCTCCCGGCGGGCCCCCTGTCTCTCTCCCTCCCCCCTCTGTCTCTCTGTCTCTCTCTTTCTCTCCCTCTCTCTCTCTCCTTCTCTCTCTCTCTCTCCCCCTCTCAATAAAGCTCAAAAAGATTAACCATGGCTGTGATTCTTTTACTTAGCACACTCCTCCACCGGCTTGACCACCGCTGGCGGTGACCAGCCAGGGGGGCAGCGCTGTTTATCCAGCGCCAAAGCTTAACCAGCGCCGTGAAAAAATATAACTAACACAACCTCCCACCAATGCAATGAGATGAAGTTGCGCGATGTCAAAGATGGGAGCCGTCTTGGTCCCAGGGTGTTGCTAGCCTGGTTTGGGTTCTGGCTCAGCCTTTTTACATAAAGAATTGCCTTGCTGAGTTATGTTTGCTTTGTTGGTGTGTTTATTGTCCAACACTGCGATCATCCTTTTTTTCTAATACTGGCTTGCGTTTGTAATGCCAGCTCTGGGGAGATAAACACAAGAGGATCCCTGGGGCTCACTGGCCTGCCAGCCTGGTCTAATCAGGAACTCTGGATTTAGTGAGAGACTGTCTCAACAATCAAAGTAGACGGCTCCTGGGGAACCATACACAAAATCCAAGCCTCCATAAGAATAAGTTTGTGTGTTATCACCACTCTTCTCCAACACACACCCACCAAAAACATCTCAGTGAGTTTCAGGCTATCCTGGGCTACATAGTTAGACTGCATCTCAAAAAGGATCCAAAGATTGTGAGTGTGTGTGTATGTTCCAATGAGTGTGAGCACATGCTAAAAGGGTGGAGAGGGTACAGAAGAGACAGGAAGGCATGTGATTAGAGTGAGAACCATTTGGGTGTCTGTGGTTTTATATACTTTGGAATCTCAGGTCTAAAAATAACTCTCCTTTGGAACTGGTTGTTGTTTATCTGTATCCTGGGTTTTCCCATTCTTAAAAATACTCTGACATGCATATAAAGACCATGTTCCAAAGGTCAATGCTCCTTAATCCTGAAGGGAGTGGTGAGTGAATTCCTTATATATCAATCTAAGAATAGTCCTGGACCGAGTCAAGTGTAGGCCATGACGAAGTGCTTCACTTTTTTTTTTTTTTAAAGCAAATGCCTTTGAAAGAAAAGTAAAAAAAAATATCATCCTTAATATCGATCAATAACTTCAAAGATATCATGCACCAAAATCCTTAACATTGATCAATAGCTTCACAGACTCCATCAGAATGGTCTTGTCTCACAATAGAGTAAAGGAGAAATCTCTTCAGACTATTTTTCCTTGTGCCGTTTCAAATTGGAGCCTAACAGAACACTCAAGAAAAGGAATACTCTTTTTTTTTTTAAAGCTGCTTTAAAACTCTGATTTTATTTACTTATTTTTTTTAACTTAGGAAGATTCTGATATTTTTTTCCTGTACAAGCAAAGATAGAAGGGCAGAGTCATGTCCTGCTAGCCACTCAACACAGCCAGAACCCCTTTCTCCTTCTCTTTTCTGCAGGCTTTCTGGCTTCTAACTTTCTGAATCAGTACTGTTTCTGCCCCACTGCACTGCAGGAAACAAATTCAACAAGACTGGCCAGGCTTTGGAGATAGCCCACTGTCCTGCTCTCAGCTCCTGGAAAGCCCTTCTAATGGATGACCTTGACTGACACCTCATGTTTCCTCTCAGTACCTTTCTGCCTGGAGACTTGAAAACAAGCAAAACCAGGAAGCGGCTTACATCTGAACAGCTTGTGGAGGTCAAGTAGGGTTCTTTGCCTTTCTTTGTTTCTAAAGGATGTATTTCTGAGTGACTCACTGAGCTGCCCACGGCCTCTCAGAACCATTCCATAACGAATCTGGGAGACAAGGAGCCTGCTGAAGTTGTCCCTTCCTGGATACAGAGGAGGTGCTGTCGCGTTAGTCTTTGCTAGTGCCTTTTCATGTCCCTGTCTCCAGAGCCATACGCAGAGTGACAAAGCGTTTGCAGATAACAGTTTCTCCCTCTAAGCTGACCTGCTCCCCTAGACACTTAGGGGAAACCAGAGGCTGTGAATGGCACTGATTGGGATTTTACCCACATGAAGCCATGCTGGGAAAGAAGCCCTCTGGGAAGAGATTTTATGATGAATTGTGAAAACATTGCTCTTTTGAAATATATCATCTAGCAATATATTCCTGGCACTCTCGTTAGCTTTCCAGTTCATAGGCAAAACCTACCACAGCAAAGGAACTCGGATTCCACGCCTGTAATTACATTCACGCCTATAGGACCTTGGATGTCTTCAAAGATATTTACATGTCTCCTGTGCTAATCACTTCTATGCAGCCATCTGCTCCCTGTATTTGGAAGAATTTCAAAGAATCTACTTTTGTAAACCCTCCACTCTCAAGACGGGAGCACTTTAATCACGTTCAAGACATCAGCCCAAGAGCAAAAACTAGATATAATTATGTGTTGTGTTACATCTGGCCCCAGGCCCACCTCTTCTTTTAGAAGGCCCCCCCATACACACACACACACACACACACACACACACACACACACACACACACAGCTCCTCACTGTTATCTGCTCATCGCTTCCATTGTGTGCTCAACACTCCCAACCCTTGGCTGTCTGGCTTCTCTCTTGAGCACAGAGGATTCAGCTCTAAGACTGAGCTGAAAAATTCACCCAGGTGACATCATCTTTCCCCAGTTGTTCTATATGGGATGATTTTTGATTTCCTAGCTTGGTGGTGGGGTGCTTCTAGACATTTCAGAGTGCTCGGGGAAAGCCTCTTCTCAAGATCAGACTGACAATCCCGTCCATAATGCCTAGAAGAGAAATCCTGCCTTTGCCAAGGTGGAGAAAACGTGAGTTTTCTTCTGAACATCACTGCTTCTATTAAACTTTGCATGACTTATTCCCTTTACCCCCTCATTAGCTCCTCAATGTATTTGTCATTATAGCACACACTGTAGGGGATTGCTCTTTTGGATTTGTGTGTGTGTGTGTGTCTCCTTCCCTTAGCTGGATCTGACCCTTCAATATTTGCCTTTTCTTTTTATGTCTTTAATTGTGGCCAACCTAGTGCTATGTGCTTAGCACGTCCTCACTCAGTGCATTCCAGTCAATGATTAATTGTTCACCCAAGTTTGATGATGATGCACTAAGGTAATGGCCAAGCTTTTCTGGTAGACTTAGAGAGAAGTGAAGATAAAAAGACTTCTCTAAGAGACAGAAACCTAATAGGCAAATAGTGAACAGTCTTTCGTTTGATGTTTATTGACAATAATCCAGATCTTTCTAAAGCAAATCTTGTAGTACAGAGAAAAAGGAATGTCAGAACTACAACTAAGGCTCAGTCTTAAAGGACTGAAATGGCCTGATCTGGAAAATAAAGGTGTCTCTGGAGTGTTGTTCCCTGCAAGAGGTTGGGAATGTCATTGTATCCTGTCGTGACTCAGATGACATGATCCTGAAGACATTTCCCATCTACGTGTTGGAGTTCTATGCCAATGGACAAGGTTCACATGAATGACTCAGCTGCTCAGCTGGGCAGATGGAAATGGTTCCAACAGTGCTTGGAGAGCAGTGGCTTGGACAGAGCAGTGAGATTCAGGGCATTGGACATTGTTTTGGGTTACACCCTCAAATTCCCATGAACTTACTCTGTGTCACCTCAAGATTCAGACCACATGTGGGGTTATTGATAAGATCCACTTGCCCAACTTCAAATTCTGAGTGCCAAACTTTGGTTTGTGACTGTTGTAAAAGGACTATTCTCTCTGAGCCAAACAACCACCATCTTTCAGAGTTCAGCTGTGTCCACTAGCAAAAGGTTGTCCCAGCTGGACCTGGTGACTGTTTGCATGAACTAGCATGTCAACCTCATGCTGGCAGGGAGGGCCACAGCCCTCATTTGAGTATCCAGCCTCTCCATGTTTCTTGTTGTTTGCACCTCTCTGTTAATTGCACATGGCCTCTGGAGAGGCTGCAA
Organism: Peromyscus aztecus; assembly: GCA_902168405.1. NCBI lineage: Eukaryota > Metazoa > Chordata > Mammalia > Rodentia > Cricetidae > Peromyscus > Peromyscus aztecus. Next base: position 30,139 of record CABHPQ010132407.1, on the reverse strand, counting down.
TATGTAGGCCAGCGAGGGGTGGGGGAAGGGAGCCTCCATTTATGCAGCTATGAGAAAAAGCCACCATCCCTGCTAGGTAAAGACTTTTCAGTGTGGCCTTTTTGGGGAAAGGTAAGTCACCCCTTTCCCATGCTCTGTAAGGAAGCCTAATAAATTCACTGATTTCCCCAGACTGAACTTAAGTGGAATCGATTTGTTGTTGAGACCTTAGAATGAGGGGGTCAATGTTTTTTCACGACTCCTCTAGGGAGGTGATTTTGGCAATACTTGCACAACTATAGTCTGCAGGATACGATGAAAGTGGAGATGAGTGTGGGAAGAACAATGGTGTTGTTTCCCTGATGTGGGGGACGAGGCGAACACCTGAGATAAAACCGCACAAGGGTGGTGTTCGCAGAGGGTGTTGTGATGTGGTGGTCTGTCTCTACAGGAAGTGTAGCACATCAGAGAAGGAGCTATCACAAGCACCTGCAGAAGCAGCCTGCCCGCTGCCATAGGAGATAAAAGATCCTGGGGGAGACCAGGTATAAATGGGGAACCGCAGCAAGAGGGGGACTTGTGGCTGGTATTTTCCGTATTGACCTCCAACTTAGCAGGGAAAATGGAATAAAAGATACAGAGAAATGGAGGTGTTAACCTGCTCTTTTTTTTTTTTTTTTTTTTTTTTTTTTTTTTTTTTTTTATTGCCAGGGACCCAATAGAGGAAGAAGGCCCAGATTAAACCAGTAATACAAAGCTCCTCCTGGGACTCCAAAACCTGGATCCTATGGGACTAGTCAGGTAGAGATGAGGAAGGGACTGACTTAGAAATGACCACAGATGCTCTTCGTGTCCCACCTGCAATGCAGAGAAAGGGAAGGTCTAGGATCAGGCACACTGATGGAGGTCTTAACAATGGGCTGGTACTGGAGACTCAGGTAATCAGAGAATATGCAGCCCCAGAGCTGTTGGAGCTCTGGTAGACTTTCAGATAAGCAGAGGGAGCCCTGGCTTGTGAAGCTTTGGGCTGTGTGAGATGGGATCAGCCTGATGAGTGCTGAAGAAGCTAAGAAATGACAACACAACCACCCTTCCCTTCTTGGGACAAAAGCTTTACAATCAAAGGAGATACAAATCCCTGATGGATTGGCTCATATGAGCCTTTAGGGACATGTGGTTCTCTCCAGCAGAGGTCTCCATGAATATTAGGAACTAGAAAACTCCACAAGAAGCGTAGGTCCTGCTAAGAGAACTGGGGATGCAGGAGGTGGTCCTTGATGGCCAGTCCACAAGCCCTGGGGACTGTGTTTACCGGGGCCTAAGGAAGAAACGGGTTGGAACAAGGACTAGAAGACTAGTCTGGAGCCTTGGTGGCAGTGTGGAGCCTGTGACTGGTTGGGACTTGTGTGAAGACTGTAGAAGCTTAGGCCAAAATTTGGACCAGTGTCAAAACAAAACATTTTGTTATTATTGTTGTTGTTGGGACCATAGATGGTTGCTTAAAATTTCCCTGGGAATGAAATTTAGCCACGGTGACTGACTGATTTACATGATACTAAAATGGAAACTGCTTGGAAAGAGCTAATGTGTTGACTCTTTGTCATCCCCAGCCTTTCTCTCCTGCTTTCTGTGTGCATCTGCTTGTGCATTTGTTCACACACAGAGGCCAGAAGAGGGTGCCAGATTTCCTGGCACAGGAGTTACAGGTGACACGTGTGTGGGATCTAAACTCAAGCCTTCTGTAAGAGCAGTACTTGCTCTTAACTGCTAAGCTCTCTCTTCAGCACCCACATTGCTTAACGGTCTAAAATGCAAGCCCCACCCAAGATACTGGGTTTATCAGCACTCTTTTTTTTTTTTTTTCCTTTAAAGTACTTTGGAAGTTCCATTCACACTCAGAAATCTCATTATTGGAAAACAACAACAACGGCAATGCCAACAAAACATACAAGGAACATCTTTTTAATGAAAGAAAAAGTGAGAATATAAACTGCTTTGTTTTGTTCTTAAATAGTTCTGGCAGCACTGTAGACATTTCATCATTAAAGGAAAGTGTCACAACTAACTGAGACCATTTATTAATGTCTGTTCAGGGACAGACCAAAATTAGCCAAAGAGGCCTTTTTAAAGAGACTCCATATTTTATTCCATTTTTTTCAGTGAACAGCCAGAACTAATTAGAAGATGCTTGCGGCTTGCAGTAGTCAGATCTGAGCATTCGTTAGCAAGCTCTCCTGTGTAGACTGAAGGCCAATCATGTCTTCCGTTCCCACCCCACTTGTCCAGACCCTGTTGCCATCTCTGTTTATTGCAAGAATTTGTTTTGTTTAATGTCATTGCCGAACAGAGGAAGTGGGAATAGAAATATCCCGGAGTCCTCCACCTAATTCCAATCCCAGTCATGGACACTGGAGAAAGCGTGGCTTCTTATGAAAAAAGAAAACAGTCTAGAACAATCGTATGCAGTTTATAAATTCCACCCAACCACTGGACAAATAAGCTACCGAATCACACAAGTCATGTCACAATGAGGCCACCCAAGACCAGCTGCTTCACAAAGGAGCCTGGGAGCCAGAGAGGAGAACTTTGAAGATAAATATTGCCATATGTGAAAAGAAAATAAAAATCCCAACAAGCCTTAATTGCACAGAGCTTCTCTTTCAAACTGAGTTTGCCACGGGAATGGAGGGTTTTGCATGTGGACCCATGACTACTGTAAGCATCCTCTACAGTGTGGACGACAGAATTTCGAGTCTGATCATGGGCCACGGCAGCCTAGTTACTGGTGAAATGAGCCTCCCCCTTTTGCATCACTCCTCACTTCCCTCACCCCTGCCGTCATCTCTCCACTTACAACATACACCGTTGATTCTTTGTTGATCAGTGGGGCTCTCCACTTGGTAGTCAGCGGAAGGGAAATGTGACATGCAGGCTGGCTTCCCAGAGCCGTGGTGGTAGGTGTCTCCAGGGGGTTGTGCTGGCTGTGTTAGATGGACTCTTGAAGTTTGAAATAGAACCCACAGCCAAACTAACCTTCCCCTGAACTGTGATGCTGGGATTGTCTTTGCAGTTGGTGTTAACGACAGCCCAGCGGTGACCCTTGTCACCGTCACCTCCTTTTACTTTTGCCTTGAAAGTGGCTGCATTTTTTTCATTTTTGTTCGTCATTTTGTTGAGTCTCAGTTGTACATTTACTACAGGAAAAACTAGAAGATTTTAGAAGTTCAGGCAATAATGGTAAGGATTTGTAGGCCACAGTCGCCATTGAGAATACAGAGACGGAAAGTCACCTGAAAGACTGCAAAGAAGGTTCTCGGAGCTGCTGCACAAGCAAGAAGACCTGAGTTTGGGTCTCTAGCACCCATGTGGAAAGCCAAATGCAATGGCACTCATTTGTGATCTCAGTGCTGGGGAGGCAAACACAGTGCTGGGGCGTTTGCAGGCCAGCCAGGTTCTGGTTCTAGCAGAATTAGTGAGCTCCATGTTCAGTGAGAGACCCTGTCTCAAAGAATAAGGTGGAGACTGACTGAGGAAGACACTTGATGTTTACCTCTGGGCTCCATGCATGTGCATACCCATGTGCACATGCACATGCATGTGCAGAAACACACACACACACAGGAGGAGGGAATAGGGGAGAAAGAGAAGTTCTACACTAAGGGGACTTGATTCTACTTTTAAAAATTGGATCTGTCAATCCAATACTGGAGGGAGGGCTCCTTAGGAGGAGTCCTTCTTGAGTCCACAGTGGGTGAGAGAGTGACACTCCCATCTCAACAATGCTTGGCTGAGGCTATACTCCACTGTTTCCTGCGGTGTAGCTCGTTTTCTTACAGTTTATGGAAGAAATGCTCGCTTCTTTCACGGTCTCTCTCTTGATAAACTTAGGAATCGAGTCTGTCTAAATCAAGGAGCAGATACGATGAGGTATACCTATGGCTTATATCACCATTCAAAACATGATGCAGAATCTCTCCAGGTTGATGGTGGAATAAATGTCATATAGTTTTGAGTAGCTACCATCATTTATTTCACATTTTTTCTCAGTCTTGAGAAAACAAAGAACCAACAAGAGAATGAGCTTTGTTTTTACAATATGAATGCACCATGAACAGAAAAAAAAATTGAGGAGTACCTATTTACTTAAATTACACACAATGTAAATTATATGCAATTTGGGAGAGCTTTCTACCAGCCACAGGTTATTATCTTCAGAAGTGTCTATCAGGTATCCCCTCCATTGTCATTTTCTCAGGAGTGCATGGGTCATGGTTCTTTCATCAAACCTGCCTTATTCTCGAGATAAAGACTGTTGGGTGATACCATCAGTGCCTGTAGGGATGGTGTGAATGATCAAGATTGTTGGGTGATATCATCAGTGCCTACAGGGATGGTGTGAGTGTTCAAGACTGTTGGGTGATACCATCAGTGCCTGTAGTGATGGTATGAGTGGAGATTAATGTAATCAAGCTCATTTATGACTTCCACTCATCAAGGCTTGTTTGAGTTTATCTACTCTAAGGGCCCAGCTTGCCAACAATACTGAGCAACCTCCAGCCCCCAGTATGGTTCCACTCCCCGTGTACTATGAAATGGTCACTTGGTGACAGGCTGGTTATACTAGAGCCAGTTCGCTCCATTCTCAGGGGTGGCATCAATACCTTGCAATTGTTGGAATGGACATCAATTCTCCCTAACTTCCTGTCCTGCTGCTGCTAATGCTGCCATCTTTGGACTTACAGAATGCTAGAGTCTCTCCACTTGCTACACAGCAAGCCATTGTACAGAAAATTAAGTATGGCGTTGGCTGATGCACTAGGAGGCAGAGTCAGGAGGATTCCTGGGGCTCCCTGGCCTGCCATTCTAGCTAAATGATGAGCTCCAGGCTCTGGGAGAGAGCATGTCTCAGAATAAAAAGGTGGAGAGCGACACAGAAAGACCCTAAACATCAATCTCTAGCCTCCACAGGAGCATACATAGGCTTATGCACATGCAAGCATATGCATGCACGTGTACACACACACACACACACACACACACACACACACACAAAAGAAGAAAGAAATACATATGCAATTAGCTTCTCTTATATCAAATCTAGTAATAAGCTACTGGAATCTGCTTCCTGTCTCTACTTTGTTGGTCCAGAGGTCTCAGTTTCCATGGAAGTGAGCATGATAATTTCATTCACGTGAAGTCGACAATACCATCTGGACAGATTTAAATGCACCTCTATGGTAAAGTGTAGCGCCCCCCTTTGAAGAGTACATGTTACATTGGAGGTGACTGTAGCACAAATCTTAAAAGTTCTTATTAATAAAACCAAAGCTGGAGCCAGGCATTGGGGTGAATGCTGAAGATCAGAGAAGCAGAACAAGCCACAGCTTCCTCACCTTGCCAATTCCTCAGCTGATCCTGTTTCCTCAGACTAGAAGCTTCTGAGTCCTCATCCAAACGGATCTTAGCTGAACTGCTGCTAACAGCCTAAAAGCTTAACCGGGCTCTAGTTTCTCGTCCTTCACGCCTTAAATACCTTTCTGCTTCCTGCCATCACTTCCTGGGATTAAAGGTTCTTATTACCACACCTGGCTGTTTCCAGTGTGGCCTTGAACTCACAGAGATCCAGGTGGATCTCTGCCTCTGGAATGCTAGATTATAGGCATGTGTGCCACCATTTTCTGGCCTCTATATCTAGTGGCTGTTCTGTTCTCTGACCCCAGGTAAGTTTATTAGGGTGCACAATATCTTGGGGAACACAATATCACCACAGGCAACAGCCTGCCATTCTGAGTTCAGGCTTGGCCTCAGATGCAACTGTAATCATATAATGTCAAATACATACCACACTTAGTGGTTTTCTCCATTTGAGCCCTAACTTACTAAGGTGCTATATGTCTTTAGCTTTAAATGGGTCATAGCAAGCATGTCTAAGCCTGGGTTGCTGCCTCCTTCTCTTCCTCCTCTTCCTCTTTCTCTTATTCCTCTTCCTCACCATTTTTTAGCTTATTTTAAGGAAAGTTGATGCTAAGGATCCACCTCATATCCTTATGAATGTTAGGCCACTCTACCCCAGCATACCCGGTCTCCTTCCCCTTACATATAAACTCCCTTGTCATAGTCTTCCCTTTGCCTCTTGGCTTAACACACCCGACTTTTCACAGACAAACCCTGGGTCCCAGCTTGGTGTTGTTTTAAGAGATTTGCTTTTCTAACAGAGAGTGTAGTCATTGTTAATTAGCAAAGTTACTGTAAGTAGTTTGCTCTTCCCAGTTAGGGTAAAATATAACTATATTTTGGTTCACACTTTAAATTTGTACAATACAATGCTCTCTTATAAATAGAAAGAAATGGTTGGTGATATCTGTTACTTGGCTGAATTATAAAATGAATTGTATAGTCCAAAATAATTTTTAAAAATCTGAATTACAAAATTCCAAATTTGTAGAAATCCGAAGAAAATTAAACATCAGAAAGGACTCCGAGCTGGGCGGTGGTGGCGCATGCCTTTAATCCCAGCACTTGGAGGCAGAGGCAGGTGGACCTTTGTGAGTTTGAGGCCAGCCTGATCTGCAAAGTGAGTTAGTTCCAGGACAGCAGCCAGGGCTACACAGAGAAACTCTGTCTCGAAAAACTAAAAGAAAGAAAGGGGACGGGGAGGAAGAGGACTCCGGACCCAGAGTAGAAATGCTGGCTTATACAGTTCTCTGAAAAACCCTTTGGAGGACTTGATGATGGGTGGACCTGGAAACCCCCCCCCCCACCCCAGAGAAAGAGTTGAGCTTTGAGATGGTGCTCCAGGCTGCCTCCTGCAGGCAGGTGTGGGAGTAGCAGGCCCCTTTTCTGCCTGTGATAGGATTTAGGGCAGGTTCTACTTAGCACAGGAGCAAAAATCTGAAACTAACAGTCTCATATTAGAACTATCTCAGATGTCATGTCCTTAGTGGCTGTCCAAAACAGAGAGTGATGCTCAGGGCATCCCTTGTATAGACTTCATGACACACATGACATGGAAGATATGAAAAAGGAAAAGAAAATAAGAAGAGAAAGAGAGGGACAGTAGGAAGCAGGGACGGGAGAAAATCTCAAATGAATACATTCATATTTAAGATTATCTCAAGTTCCTATTTTCTTGTTCAAAGAGCCTTGTTAAAGAGCAATTAGGCAAAAACAAAACAAAACAACAACAAAAAACCCCAAAACAACAACAAAAACAGGGTTTCTCTGTGTAGTTTTTGGTGCTCTGTAGACCAGGCTGGCCTCGAACTCACAGAGATCCACCTGGCTCTGCCTCCCAAGTGCTGGGAGTAAAGGCATGCACCACTGCCACCCAGCACAATTAGGCAAATTTGATGGTGCAAATAATAGGTGTGATAGCCAAGATGGCTTTTCTCTTCTCATGTGAAGAGAATATCTGGGGAGATGAGAGGGACCCACGCCTCCTAATTTTCCTTCCCCTCCTCCCTGTGTAAGCTACTTTAGTCTCCAAGTGAAGGAACTTGGAGAAACTTAATAAAGTTTTCCCTCATGCTTGAAATGTACTTACCCTGGGTAACAGGAAACGTGGAGTCTTGTGATGTAGATTGTTCTACCAGATGGTAATCTTAGTACATGCTATTTATGTAGATCAGTCCTGTGGGTGAGTCACCCCTTTAAGGCTGACCTCGGCCACTGTGGACCTGGGTTCCACACTGCCATTATTAATAAACAATAATAACAGTGTTGATTAATGCTCTTGTAATAAAGTCATTACCTTTACATGATCTTAAGGGTGGAATTATTTTCTTCCTTATTAACACCTGTCTGCTTTGTTAGATTACGCCTACTTATTGGCAAGGGCAGGCGCAGAGTTTAACTCAGTAGAAATTGGTATTTGCACAATCTCACTAAGCAATCCTACCTTTGAGATGAGTGGCCTATTCTTATGAAAATGGTTCTCCCAGGCTTTGTGATTCATTGTTGGACTGATGGTGATGGATTTGAGGAGAATGACAGTCCATTCTTGTATTGGGACTATTCAAGGAAAGGGATCTATATGACTACAAGAGGAACTCAATAGCCTGGAGTACTCGGTGGCTCCACAATGGTCCTCTGTGGGCTGGGGAGCTGGAGAGTCAGCTAGGGAACTCAAAATGAGAAGCTTTGTAAACACAGATTGAGAAGCCAATGGTGTCACCTGAGGATTGAAGGCCCCAAAGGCTCTTGCAGCCCACTGCTCCAAGTCTGTTCAAAGGCTGAAAACCCCAGAGTCTGACATCCACCTGAATCAGCATGATAAGACCACACCCACTGGGGAAGATACTGTTAAGCTAGGCCTTGTCTCCCTTTTCTATTTGCTCAAGTCATCTGGGCCACTAGCTTATTGGATGGAACTCCTCTCAAAGGAGGTCTCATTCTCTCAGTTCTCTGAGCTACCTGTCAGTTTTCTCTGGAAACGCCCCCATAGACACACCCAGATGTGTGCCGTCCCCACTCTCTTAATGGATGTCTATAAGGTCTGGTGGAAAATCCAAACTGACTATCACAGCACTCTCCCATCTTTTCTTTAACCACTGGGTAATTTAGCCATTCAGAGCAGTTTTATGTTTATTAGAACTTTAATTATTTGGCAGTTGCCAATAAACTAGGGAGTAAAGCTTATAACCAGCACAGACTCTTCAAAATTACAGAGCATGCTTTCTTTTCATCCAGTCGTCAGCCTGTTCCCATCTTCCCTCCTTGCCTCCTGCCCCCTTCTCTCTGTATTTTCCCCATGATAGCGCCTATAACTATATATAACTATGCATTTCACAGAATGGCCTGTGCCTTTTGGCTTTTTAACAGTCTACAGTCATTTTCTAAGGTAATATTCTGTCCTCTCATGGACATAGAATGTCACTTTTTTGGATGGCCAATTCTTGTTCACATTTTGTAGCAACCCAACAGTGAGTCTCTTCTTCAGTCCTTTTCCCGTCCATCCCCACTGAGGTTGGTGTCTGTGTGTGGCCCTGGGATGGCCTGGAGCTGACAGCCAATGCTCTGATGATCCCTCAGCTCAGCTCTTGCTTTTCTTTGGCTTTTCTGGTCACACCACTCTCTCTTCCTTACCCCCTTCTGAGATGGATCAGTCTTTACCTTCTTCTCCCTTCATAGGCAAGTTGAGGTCAGTTCACTTTTCCAGCACATTCCCTGACGATCTCTGAGACAGAATTGCTACCATAAGCTCTTTCTTGGTTTTTGTTATTTGGCATCCAACACCACCGGGATGAGATGCTAAGATTTAGTAACTGGATGCATGTATTCAGTTTTTCTCTTGCCCTCTAAATGAGCCTGGATTTGTGACTGAATTGGGATTGGAAAACAAAGACAGCAAGTTCATAAGGGATGTCACCTCATACCAAGCTCCACTGGGGTGACATGGTGACTAAGAGTCCAAGTCTTAGTCAGAAGTAAGAGGCTTTACCTATTTCCGGCAGGAATTAGAGAGTGGGTTGTTACTGAATTTGTATGGCTAATAATACTCAGGTCTGATTTTAGGTGGCTTTTTTCTTAGTTGCTATACTGTGTGGGCACACAGCTGTGACACCTACAGAATTCTTTAAAGTGAGGTCCTTTATCATGAAGGCCACTTTGTGCTCTAGCAGCACATGGAGCCTTGTCCTGGCCACTCACCCCTCCCAGCCCCCCACCTCCTCCCACCTCTACTCTGTGGGAAACACTCACTTTCCCCACAGAGGCCACAACTATTGAACAGTTTCATGAGGTCTAAGCAAACCTCACCTGAGACAGTAGCAGCTCTTCCTGGGAGAAGCAGTGTCCTTGAAATCAGCACCACACACTAGTAAAGAGATGAGGCTTTGGAATCAGATCAAAGTGGGACTGAGTTCTATCCTCAGCAACACTAACCTTTGACAAGTGGCGAAACCACATGTGGCCTTGGATTCCTCATGCATGAAGCCAGAATAATGTAGCACAGTCTCATAAAATTGGCTGTGAGCACTCACTGAGAGAATCATGAAAAGTACCTGGCACAAGCAGATGGCAGCTATTTTTATCCATGATCCACGAGGCAGAGCCTTGCTATGTTCTCCTCTGTCTGAAATGGAGATGCCCTTACATCATCCTTCCTGACTAGCCTTAATTACTTGTATCCTTTGACTCTTACAAGCCCTTCACCAGCATTCTATCAAGTCACAAGCTGTCAAAACAGTAGCATCAGTAAGGACATAGATGGTCTCTGCAGAATGTTGGGACTCTGGAATTTCATTAGAATTCCTAGATCCTGAGTCACCGACGTCACTACACAGCCGTCCATTTCCAGCCCACGCATTATTGTCAACTGTAATCGCCACCTTCACCCCCTAATCACTCTGTTTCCCCAAGAGATGACTGAACTCTTGTGGTGATATAAGGTTTCTAGATAGTAAGGGACAGGGGAGAGGTTGGGACTGAAGTCAGGAAAGGTTGTGGGGTGACTTAGCCAGCAGCTATCGTATCGTAAGACTAAAGACCGCCAACTCTGCTACCAGCGTATACCCTCCTTGAAGGGCACATGACTTCTGGAGGGAGGAAGAGAGGATTGTAATCTGCAGTGACAACTTGCTTGTCATCTGTAGGGCTTGGCTGCAAAACCATTCCTCTCTGAAAATAATGCACTGCATGGCAGCCCAAGCATGCAGGCTGCATGCAACTGCTGCCTAATAGTTTTCTTTTCCTATAAAGACCACACTTCACAGGTAAAGGTGGTCATATGGTTAAGGAGATGATTTTATGTGTCATTGCTGAGATTTTTATGAACATAGATTGTGTTTACCCCTTTGGTTTTCCTCAACATACAGAGTTGAGTTGGTTTGCTCTTGTTTGAAATGTTAAAGTTTTTTTTCTTATTTAAATTCTAAACACACACACTCTCTGTATCTATACATATCTAACTGCATATATCTATATCTATAATGCTGTAAGAAGTAAGAATTAGGACATTCTTTTCTGGGATAATGGTGCTGAAGAGCTAGCCCCCTCATTTGAAATATTCTTGAGCATAGTTATTACAGTAGAGGAAAATGGTCAGTTAATTTAAGATTCAATACTAAGCTGTGCATGGTAGTGTATGCCTATAATCCCAGAACTCTAGAGGAGGAGGCAGAAGATCATGAGTTCAAAATTATCTTCAGCTACATTTTAAGTATGAGGCCAGCCTGGGTTCAAAAAACAAAACAAAACACACAAACAAAACCAAAGTCCCAAACCAAAGCAAGGATTCCATGCTGGTCAGTGTTGATCAACACGATGGTACTGTCAGAAAATAAATGCCAGGAACACTTGTGAAATGAATCACTGCCATTTAGCTCCTTCCATAAATGGTCTTAACCTAGGCAGACCTCTTAAAACAACAGTGGTGTAGTCCCTAAACTGGCATTTGCATCTAACAATGAAGACATTATTTTGGAGTTCAGCCTGGCAATTCTTTTAGCTACAGTAGGAAAGCTGGAGTCTGAGGAGGCGAAGCCCAGGCCTCAGCCCACAGCTAAGCAGCCGCAGACTGCCAGTGATTGTCAGCCTCTGTTACTATGATGCTACTGACCACCAGAGAGAGAATGTCAGCCAGCAATGCAGCCAAAACTTCTAGTGGCCACATTCAGAAAGTAAAACAAGGGTTGAGGAGAGGGTTCACTAGTTAAAGCTTTTGCTGCATAAATGCAAGGGTGAGAGCTCCCACTCCCGGAACCCATAAACGCCAGGAGAGTGGGACGTCCCTACCTGTACTTCCAGTCCCACAAGGAACCCCAGAGCAAGCCGGCTCGGGAGACTAGCCACGCTGTCGAGCTCTGTGTCTGGGCGAGAGACACCGCCTCACTGAATAAGGTGGAAGAGGATGGATTCCTAACATCGGTCATGGGCCTCCACAGGCACAGGCACGGACATACGTGTGCACTCACCCAAATACACGTGCCTATACACATGCACACACATGTGCACACCACTTATACAGACACATGAAAACTGAAAAGAGAAAGAAGAGAGAGTTGAAATTTGAGATCGGCCATCCACACTTCATGGACTTGGGACTGACCAGCATAGTTTTATATAGGTTTAAAAATAGGACTCGTCCCCAGATCTTCTGACCTGCTAGAGAGACAACATGTTTAGACAGTTACAGATACCAGAAGTGCTTCCTTGTATTGCACTAAAGTTGTAGTTTATGCCCCTTTGCTTTTCTCCAACCTCTGTGATGGTTAGTCTTGGCTGTCAGCTCCATTGGATCTGGATTCAACTAACAGACATGCCTCAGAGCAGTGCTATGAGGGTGTTCTAAAAAGATGAATGGACAGGGGAAGACTTTCCCCCAGAGTGGATGTCTCCTTCCTGCAGCAGCCTGGGCATAAAGAGGTTCCAGGAAAAAGCTGCTACATTTGCCTACTTTGGGAGGAAGGAGTGTGAGTAGGTTGTAACGTTTAGAATGATGGATTCCACAGTCTTTTATTCTCTGCATACTGACCAGTTGTGGGCCTCTGTTTTAATGGCCATTGGGCATTCTTTTACTTGGTAAAAGTTTAGAAACGATTATCCAGACATATCGATTATACAGATTAAGGTGTTTTGCTGTGACGCTTCCACACAGCAATATCATGATTAGAACATATCCATTCCCCCAATGTCATCCTTAGCCTTCACCTCCGATGCCCTTCCTCAATCTTCTTCCCCTTCCCTCATAGCCTACCTCATATTTTCATTTTTTAAGAATTCTTTTCTTGAAATATTTCTCTATGCTTTACTTTTGACTGTATTTTAAAAATTAGCTCCAGAATAGTCTTATTTTGAGCAATGGCGTTTCCCCCAGTTACTCGGGCCATGTCTTAAGGGACAAAATCCTGCTTGGAATAGAATTCTCTCTACAAACTTGCTGTGATCTGTGCATGAGATTAGCATAACACCAATATTCCATTTCATTCTGGGATAAATGTGTCAATCTAATGTGAGACAATCTAATGTCCTGGCTTGCTGGGACAGTCCTCCTTCAAGGTTCTGGGTCCTCCAGAGTCATCCCATGTAGGTCACAGTCATTCCACCAGTTCAGAGTCACCAACCAAGGGGTCACTGCAGATCACAGTTCCTCGCCTACTCCACAGGGCATCATGACTCACCTTGTCAGTTGTCATATCCAACCAAGGTCTCAGCTGTCAGAACAGGAAGCAAGTTTAACATTTCTTGCTTAATTCAGTGAGCCCAAAGTGGACTTGGTTCAGAGCCACATTTTCCCTTCTCAAGTTTCTGCCACCTTGCATACTCTTCACAGTGCCTCAGAATAATTGACAGTGCTTCCTGGTTCTCATCATCCCACTTCCTCATCCCGAAGGGGCCTTGGGTACGAAGAGTAGCCTACCTTACTCCTCTTTCAATGTTAATCTTGTCTGTCAATGTGGACTCTGTGCAGTGCATCTGAAGTTGCTCCACAAAGCTTCTGGAAAAGATTAAATAGCTTAACTTTTCAGTTTAAAAAATTAGCTTTATGGAAACAGAATCCCGAGCATGCAAGTGTGCGTGTGCGTGTGTGTGTGTGTGTGTGTGTGTGTGTGTGTGTGTGTGTGTGTGAAAGAGAGAGAGAGAGAGAGAGACAGACAGACAGACAGAGAGACAGAGACACACATACACACACAAACACACACACACACACACAGAGAGAGAGAGAGAGAGAGAGAGAGAGAGAGAGAGAGAGAGAGAGATTGATTGATTGATTGAGGGATTTTTGCTGCCAATATAATTTTCAGAAGGCCTCTGGCCAGAGCCTCTTGTGATCAGTATGATGCCAAAATACTTACTTTCTGGGGAGGCAGAGAGAAAACACGCCCCTTCTCCTACAGAAAGTGTCATTTCTGAGGGTCACTTGGTTTCTCTTTTATCTTCTGCTCCCTTACTGGTTCACTTTCTTTAACAGAATCACTCATTCTTTTGTTCCCTACCTCTTTTTCTGGTTGCTTATTTTTAAGTTAAAGGGGCAGACCTCATCTTCTTTTCCAGGGATACAGTCAATGGGTCAGAAGTGCTGTTCCTTCAGAAGCTCAGAAAGGAAACTGGGTACCCCCGAGGGAGAAGCTGTTTCTCCAGCTCCCTTCGAGGGTAGGCCTGATGTCTGTCCACAGCTGGGTGATGTGATCATTGCATTACATTTTGAATTTCCACTTTGGGGTGTGCCTTATCCACTGTTTTATGAACTCCTGGATACAAGGGGCTCAATTCTGTTCATCTTTGCATCCTCTGCACTCCCTGCTTAGCAGGTACTCCACAATACTGATAAACGCATGCATGAGTGAAGTGAATCACTTAGTGCAGCCTCTGCTTGGCTGCTTCTTGCTGCACAGTGCAGCTTTATGAGTCAGCCCATTGCTCGGCTGGATGCTCAACTGGTACAAAGCTATTCTTCCACATTAAATCGGACTATATCTCCAGAGCTTCCTTTTCCCATGAAAATGCACCTTCTCTTCACTGTATGTTTATTCTAAGTATTTGGCCGAAGACTTCAGCTCTGTGACAACAGAGATTTTTATTTTCAATAGGAAGTCCTGTGCTTATCCTCTGCTTATTCAGCCACCTTCATTCCAGTGGCATTCCAGTGGCAAAACTTCTGGCATGCCAGCTACACAGGTCATTCCGGGAGAAATCCAGATTCCATTTAGACACATTCTGAATGGCTTTAAATGTTGTCCTTTCTCAGAGTTGCACGGAGCCAGCGTTTATCACTAAACGAGTACAGTCCCAGAGAGATCAAGGGCTTGGTTAATTCTGGGTCATATCCATTATAATGGCATAGCTTAAGCCAAGTGGTCCCCTTGTCAACCGCTTCCCTAGGCCTTTGCTGAAATTCTCCTGTTGGGCAATGCTTTCCTGGTATGAACTCGAGGGCCCTGGTGTGCCGGGCCCTTCTTTCTTCTGGATCAGCAGACCTGTTCTTCACAGCTCTTCTCCATCTCCTGCACTCATCACCAGACAGCACCGAGTGCAGGACCCAGCAGCTGACACTTGTGCTTGGCTCAGAGCTGGTTTATGGATCACATGTCAGCAGAACTTGAAATCTCACGTCCAACACAAAGAAAGATGATGCCAGTGCTTGGGAATGTCTTTAAACACAAAATATGTCAACTCAGTGACCCTTCATCCCTGCCCCCATCTCTCTTCATTGCATTTATTTTAAGATGTTTGCAAAGTGTCATCGTGTGTGTGTGTGTGTGTGTGTGTGTGTGTGTGTGTGTGTGTTTGTGTGTGAAATGTGATTTTAGGATCAAGGTATGGCAATTCTGTGAGTGTGCATTAAACAAGGACCTTAAGGAACATGAGTCCGTGACTATCCTAGCTTTGATCACATTGATTCCACTAATTAAATACTCCACTAAGGAGAGTCCTGGATAATCACACGGACCTTGTAAATTACCTAATAGTGATAGAAGTATTCAAAGCATCAGTGATTAATGAGCAGATGTGAACAGGGAAGGAAAGCTTATGGGAAACCATTTCTGATGGTGATGTCAGCAAGGAACAATTTGCAGACATAATTACTAAAAAATTATCAGAGACTTCCTTGTCAAGTATTTTGTATGTTTATAGAGCTGTTGGTGACTCATTTTAGAAGTCTGGGAGACTTATTTGATTTGGAATCAGGATTTTATTATAGCTTAGCTGTTATGTAATAGTTTACTCAGGCTGATGGGCAGATATTCCTCCATGTCAACAGACCTTGTATGTGTGCAGTGAAATCTTCTTGTAATTATTTCAACAATTCATATCTGGATGTTTCCCCTACATCTTCATGCCTAGAATATGCTCTTAGTTTGTATAAAGTAGTGCGAGAGAAACTGTGAGGCAGACTACCAGGCTACCATGAACCCTAATGATTTAGTGTATTGGTCCAGAGTTTCTTTGGAATATGAAGTTGATAATAGCATTTGGAATGGCTGTCTCAGAAAAGCTATATACTTAACATAAGCATTTCTATATCTGTTTCTCTGCATAATAAGCCAGGATCCTCCATGGCTTTACTGTGGTCAACACTATAATTAGTCAAGCTTTACCCACATATTCCAAATTCCACTGCTTAAGTGCAAAGTCATCTGGGTACACCCAGTTTGGATGTTGGCTGGGAAACTATTGTTTGATCAACACCTCTAGTTGCTAGCCTGAAGCATTTCATTTGGAGTTTCCAAAACACTAATAGCAACCAGATAGACATGTGTCTCTGATGCTTTTGCTTCCAGAATAACTCCAAAATAAATGTACCCAGAGAAATCCATGGCTCCCAAGGAAAGGTTGGACATTATCTTTGCTCCAAAGGGGCTGTTCTGGAGAAACGATTAGGAAGATAAGCAGGGAGGTCCCTCGTAATCCCTTGCTGGCTCTTGCACTGCCTTGTGCTACTGTAATAATAATAGGATTAATATTAGTTTTTTTATCTCTATAAATGTTTATCTGTTGACTCAAGGAAGCAGAATTTAAACATAGAGCTGTATAAGTCATCTAAATATTTGTCTGTGTAGGTTTATATGCAGATATGTGGATCTCATACAAACACATCAATGGATTTATTTTACTACTTGATAACCCTTTATGTCTATGTGATATTTATTATTATGGAGAGAAATAAGGAGGAAGGGTAGAATAGTGGCATGAAGAATTAAAATGGAGATGAAATGTCACTGGCTTTCCTGTTAGGTAAATGGAGGTTAATAAAACAGTTTGGAAGAAAGCTATGAAATTCATCAACACCAACAGCAGGAATGCCTCTTTTGTAAGAATGGATCATGAAGAGTAATTTATGGAAAGCCACAGCACAGAGGGCAGTCCTTCACTGTGGCCCGTGTAGTTTACAATAGCAAAGCTTCTATTTTAATTCTTGAAGTGCACGTTGCCATGCTAGTTGTCCCCAGGGAAGGAGGCTGCTCCCTTTTGGCACCTTGGGAAGTTCTCTGACACACTGGTGCAGTCCTGTGACTTCTGTGACCATGCACACGTCTGCATACCACCTCCTGGGCTAGGCTGAAGGATGAATGTTTGGAGACTTCTAGGCAAGGGTAGGTGCACAGGGTAACTCATGGCGATGGGGTTGGTCAGTGAGCAACCACTCAAGCACCGTGTTTTAGGTGGATGAGGGAGCTAAAGTGTAGCTGAGAGCAGCCAAGAACTGGATGTGGAGGCATAGAACTTTAATCCCAGCTCTCCGGAGGCTGATGCAGGAGGATCATGAGTTCAAGGTCAACCTGAGCTATAGAATAAAACTCTATTTCAAAACCCCCAATGCCATGAAAACAGCTGTGATTGTATGTATGACAGGAACTCTGGTTGTTTTTATGGGGAGTGTGGTTCTATTGGTCCATTTGCTTGGATATTGATATTCTCCCTGTTTTCTCCTCTCTCTCTCTCTTCCTTCTCCTTTGTCCTTCCCTCCTTTCCCCCTCCCTCCCCTTCCCTCCCTCTCTCTTGCCTTCCCCCTCTCTGATAAGCCAGAGAACTCATTAGTCCCCATTTTAATGGGATCTCTGTTTAGAGAGCATAAAAAGAAAAAAAATCATAAAATACCAAGGAGCCTTTCCCAAATCCCTGCTAGTTGGAAAGCATTTTATCCAATTCGAGAGTGAATTAGCTACTTCATCCTTTAAAGAGTCTTATGAAGTTAATATGGATAATACTCAACTTCTGATGGGTTTCTATCCCAATAAAAATATCATAAATGGAAACTATTCTGAGTTTAAAATGCATTTAATCCCAGGATTCTGTAGGTGGAGGTGAGAGGATTGCCACAAATTCAAGGCCAGAGAGTGTCGTATAGAAAGTCTCTGTTTCAATGAAAACAGAAAGAAAGCATTTACTGTATCCTGGCTTCGAATCCACTGAGCACCAGATTCTCTGGCATGTATTAAATGTCCCGGAGAACACCTATGTGGGCCTGCAGTTGTGAAATCAATGTAATGAGCAGCTCATATAAATTTGGTGAATATTGTATACTGTTTGCACCATCTCTGACAAAAGGTAAAGAAATAGTAGTTATGAGGGATAGGGTGGTGGTCCCCAAATGTTACTGCTAGAGCAGGGTTTTGGGTTGACAGCATGTCCCCATTTGCTTTGATATATTGCCTCTATTGTCCCAGGGCACTCCCTTTCTTGATCTTTTATCATTAAAAATAAGAGTATGTATTACAAAACAAAACAAACCTGTTCTGGCCAGATTTCCATTCTCACCTGCACCTGGCTGGAGAAAAGTTGAGGCAGTGCCCAGCTGATGCTCTTTGCTCTTGTTTGGTTGTGACCCTTTTCAGGAGCCCCCACTTTTGCTTATAAGCATTAAAGTTGAGGTTTGCATCTGAAAGTAGGTCCTGAATTCTCCAGGGCACTTCAGTCTTCAGAGTCCACCACTAACAGTTTCCTTGTTGTACCCCGGGAGGGCTGGAGTGTCTTTCTAGCTGTGAAAGAACATTTCCTTGCCACTCCACATCTCCATCTTACCACTGTCAACCCCAGTGATCCTATTCTACATTCAGGGAAACCAAAGCTTAAAGAGGCCATGGCTCTCTCTTCTTCTCTTCTTTCTCCTTCCTTCCCTCCTCTCCCCAACCCCCAGCCCCATTTTTTTTCTACAGCATCTCACTATGTTGCCCAATTTGGCTTTGGATTTGGGACCCTATGGCCTCTGCTTCCTCAGTGCTTAGATTACAGATGTGCAGCAACCACAGACGACAAGATCATGAATTTCCTCAGTTCCCACTGCCGTCAGCCGCAAGAGAAGAAGCACCTCCAAGATGACATGCAGTCATCATTCTCTTGGGGTAAAAGCTGGAGGAAATTGAAGGATTCCTGGGTCCTGACCTGATGAGGGTTATTGCTAGTGCCACCCTTGTGGACGGGTGAACGCAGAAGACTAAAGAAACAGGTGAATGATTCCGATGCTGACTTGAACTGGATGGTTTGAAGATGACTATCTGACACATCCCAGGGGGGTTATGGGTAAGGAGGCTGTAGCTTGAGTTTTCCTGCCTGGCCCACAGTCAGGACAAATCTCTTTCACCTGCCAGTCCCACAGCCGCTCAGACCCAACCAAGTAAACACAGAGGCTTATATTGCTTATAAACTGTATGGCCGTGGCAGGCTTCTTACTAACTGTTCTTATATCTTAAATTAATCCATTTCCATAAATCTATACCTTGCCACGTGGCTCGTGGCTTACTGGCATCTTTACATGCTGCTTGTCCTGGTGGCGGCTGGCAGTCAGTGACTCCCTCTGCTTTCCTGTTCTTTTAATTCTCTCTGTTAGCCCCTCCTATACTTCCTGCCTAGCCACTGCCAATCAGTGTTTTATTAGCAACACATTTGCCATACAGAACATCCCACAGCAGGAGGCTGTTTCCTCATTGCCCCATGCTTTATCATGTCATAGCCTCTCACAATGAGCTCACAGGTATTTAGTCCCTGCTTTCATTTGTCATTTCTGGAATGAGTAGCCTGTGTAGTCCATATTTCTGCATGCATGTTGGATAAATCAATAGTCTGATGGGAGAATTGAGACTAAGGAGATAGGGTCGGGGCACAGACAACAAAACAGAGTGCAGATATTAACACATGCTTCTGATATTGAATTATAAATTATAAATTAGGGACAGTGAACTAAGCCTGACTTGAACAATTGGATTTGAGTAATTAGATATTAAAAATAAAACAAACCAAGGGGAAGATGAATAAATTATACCGTGGGAGTGACAAGAACACAGGAGAGCACATGTAGAACAGATGTGATCTCCCCATGCCTCTTTGCCATGTATCTGTTCATTCATTCATTCACTTTTTCTTTCTCTTATTTGTTCATACAATACTTATATTTATGTCATTTGCTAGGCTACAATAACAAAGTGACTTTTAAGGAAGCCAGGAAACTGCTACCAACACATTCAACTATTTCTCCTTTCTTACTCTAAATGTGTACACTCTTCAGAAAGCAAGATGAGAAAACAATGAATGCAAAAACGTTCTAATTAAGTTGGCATTGATGTTTTAGTGTTCCTAATGAGTTCGAGGATTCTGTCTACTTCATTTGTGATTTTGTTCCCCAATCTGGGCATTTGAAACCGACTCTGGACTTTCCTCCCAAGGCATGTGTGCATCACAGGAACGAGCTGAGTGGTGACCATCTCTCCAGCATGTCTCCTGTCACAGACTGTGCAGGAATCCTCATGGGGGTTGGGTATATTCAGGGCTCCCAGTCAGTCCTTACATGGGCAGAAGTTAATTTGCTCTGTGCCTGCATTACTCTCAGATCAGTTAAGCAAACCCATAAACACGATTATTTTTGAGATGTCATTCTATGTAGAGTGGTCGGAGAGGGCTAAATATGCCCACAGGAAGCAATTTGTAATAATATACAAAATGTAGATAGATTTTGAGAAGTTTCTATTCTAGCTAAAACTATCTAACAATCAGAAAATTGGTAGCCCATGCCCTGTATTATTTTCATGTTATTTTCATTTGTGTGTGTATACATGCATGCGGAGGCCAGAGATTAACCTTGGGTGTTTCCCTCAGTTGCTCTCCACATTGTTTTTTGAGACAGGGTCTCTCATTGCTCTCATTGGCCTATGGCTCACTGATTCAGTTAGACTGGTGGGATTCAAGGTCCAGTCACCTGCCCATCCCCTCCTTTCTAGAGCCGAGAGTATAATCACCTTTCAATGTAGATTCTGGACTTTTAGATCAAGTCTTTCTCCTTATGTATTGAATAGTTTACCAACTGAGCCAACTTCTGTGCCTCTTTAGTTTCATTCTTTGAGATGACTTCGGTAGAAAAATCAAAGATTCCTGGGAAATTTAAACTTGAGTGGTTCGTAAAGAATTCTGAGCCAGGATGACAATCAAAGTACTTCTCTGGAATTTCATTAAGTATTCAGAGCAACCACTGGCCATATACAACTGCTGTGTTGGCTTTGGCATGTATTAGTAGCCGAGTTGCTTCCATGGTGCACTCACTGACTGGTCTGTTATTTGCTGTTCTGACATGGGCCTTGTGCAGATCAACATTACATCTCCTACTTTAATTATATTGACTCTTCCGGTACAGGTGAGCACCAACTTTAAACATAAGAACATTCCTTGTTTCGCTTTATCAGTTTTTCCTCTTCTACTTGACTGTTTCTTTTAATATGAAAACATGTGGTTTTATGCCTTTCTATTCAGAAAATCAAAACAAAAACAAACCAAGAAATAAAGCCAGAGCTGAAAGCTTCCATGGTACAGAATCCCTTCTCTCCACTTTGTTCTATTTCTTTATAGAAAATTCCTAAACAGGTTTTGTTTGTTCTTATTGCCCCCACACTTATTGCCTTGCTTCCCTGTTTTCTTCCCTTGCTGTTGACTCTCCAGTCCCATTTTCTCCTTCTAAAGATGCTCTTGTGATAGCCAATGAGAACACACTCACGGCCAGGTCTGCTGGGTGTTCCCTGTAGAGGTGGGCAGTATCAGTGGCAGCATGTTTCACCGAGATGAAGCACTTCCTTCCCCATCTTTGCCAGTGTCTTTGCTCAGTTTCTCTCAGTGCTGAATGGCTGCAGGCTCTTCAGGGTTCTGTCTTCACTCAGCTCGCACAGTCTAGGTGATCTTGCCCTCATTCCTCAGTGGCTTGTCCACAAGCCTTCTCTGACCGCTGTCCATCTTTGCCGAGTGTCCTGCACTGCTCTTCTTCATAGTGTTAGGTCTCTTAAAGAAACCCAGGACAAATCTCACTCAGTACCTGTGGCTCCACCCAGCACTTCTCATCCTGCCCCCTGCCCTAAACCTCTCCCTCTCAGGGGCTGGATTGCTGCTTCTCTTCCCCCAGCTTCTCTTTCCTATACAACCGTAGCCATATTGGCTATGTAGTCCCTTGGTCCTCTTGGCCTTCTCTCTCTCTTCTCTTCCTCTCTCACTCTTCCCATCTTCTCTTGTTCTCTCACACCACCCTCTTCCCACATGGCCCCATTCAGTCTGGATCCTTCCAGAGGTGCCTGGCTATTTTCTCCCTCATATCTACAACAAACCTTCTTCTCCACCATACCTAGGAGTGTCATATCCTCATTTTTTTTTCATTCATCCAGTGTGGAAACTACAAGCTTGGCATAAATGAGTTCCCTTCCAAGGGACTTGGCCTCTCTGAACCAAGCTGCTGATTTGACTTTCTTAAGGCATGTGCAGATCATTTGTTTCTTCTGGCTCCTGCCACCCACCAAATTTGACTCCAAACTCTAGAGTCTGCCTCCTCAGCTGCTTTCTAACCATTGGTCTCCCCTCATCTACTCTGTAAGTGTCTCTGGTTTCTGCAGCCTGCCATGCCTGCCTGAGCATACATCTCTGGCTCCCAAAGCCTACTATGCCCTCTGGAGCCCCCACCATGGGTAACTCTCTACTTACTAAGACACTTCTCTGCCCCTCTCAGCTCCCTCCTGGAAGCTCCTTCATTAACCCTCCTGGACCTGAGGCCCTTTCTTTGCCTTCCCTCAGAGCTACCTGTCCTGGATCTCCTTGTGTCTTCCTGGGCCCATACACTGTCAGTTTCCTCTCCTCCCATTAGGAACTGCCTGCTAGGCCCTGCAGCTTCCTTAAGCCCTTCTGGGCTACAATATTGAAATTCTTTCAGATGGAGCTGTTATTCTTTGCTACCTTGTTCCCTCTCAACTCCTTCCTGAAAGTTCTGTGCTTCTCTATGCCCTCCTGAGCTTCTCTTTGTCTCTCAGCTCCCTGTTGGAGCTTAGAGGACTCCCCCCTCCCCCCCAGCAGAGTTCATTTCACAGACTTTTCCTCCCTGGATTCAGAGAAGTTATTAAAACCTCCTTGTCATACTGCAAAGAGCTTGGCCACTGCACAGCTCCATCAGTGGTTGATGACAGTGGGAGATAACGCTCCATTTTCAGACTCTCGTATGGTAACAACCCAGTCACTGCGCAAACAAATGACCCCCATATCTTTTACATCTCAACTTTCTCTGCTCTACACTTCCAAAGGTCTCTTATCTCTAAGGTTTCTCTACTGTCCACTCTTAAGAAAAAAATTATCTCTGATTTCTCGGCTCTCAAAAACAACAACAGTAACAACAACCAAACAACAAAACAAAACAAAAGTCTCCTAACACCAGTGATTCTCAACCTGTGGGTCTTGACCCACATGTGATCAAATGACCCTTTCATAGGGTCACTGAGACTGTTGAAAAACACAGATATTTACGTTATGATTCATAACAGTAGCAAACTACAGTTAGAAAGTAACAATGAAAATAACTTCATGGTTGGTGGGGGTCAGGGGTCACCACAATGTAAGGAATTGTATTAAAGAGTCCCAGCATTAGAAAGGTAAGAATCATTGCTTAAGACTATACTGTAAAGTATACTAGGAATTGTAAAGTTCATTGGGTATGGTTAAAAAAAATCTGTAAAAAAATTTAGCTTAAAACTTATGATGAAAGGCTTAGAATTAAAAAAAATCTATACATGGGTAGTCTTAATTTGCTACAGCATACTATATATGTGATTCAACTCTTGTTTAGAATATATATAACTGTATATATAACTTGGATTAAGCTATTGTTTAAAAAATAGATCTACTAAGAAAAATAGATAGTAACCACATGGCAGGCGGCATCTTTACTAAGGTTAAAGAGTTGCATATAATATAACATCACCACCATCTTGGTTAAGAGGATCATGTGGTATAAACCAAGGTATATTTAATAAATAATGTTTACCAGTTCCCAAGGTCTATTCAGGTTAATAATAGCTGGCTTAAAAATATGTGTCTAGATTCTTTGTCTTTGCTAACTTTGTTAAACGTTAGTTATTTGGATAAACTGAGTCATACAAGAAACTGATACTCTGTAATGGTGCAGTATAAAAAATGGTCAGGAAAGCTCCCATTCTCCCTGTGGACTGCATTTATGGTTAAAATTCTCATTTTGATACTAAAGGATCTTCAATTAAATGTTCAACTCAAAATTTTATGACGAACTTAACAGGAATAAAGCTGTAAAATCCTATTCTTATAAAAGCTGCAAACACTGTAAAAATGTTAAAGATGATTAAGACATGCAAATTAATGCTCAGCCACCTCATACATGGCCAAGTTCATTAGTGTGCTCAGAACTAGGTTCACAGTCATGCTAAGTACAATGTAATTCATTTACATGGACAAGTTTTATTGCTCCTCCTGTATGTATTTTCAAGGTTAAACCAAAAGCTAGTAACTAAAAGCAAGTCAAGTTTATTTAAAATCAGGCATTTTAATAGATTATTGTCCTCAAATTCTTCAGAGACCTGCTGAATATGGCATTTAAAATGTTTTTTAAAAAAGCTTCTCATGATAGACAGAAATGCCAGCTCCTAGCAGTGAGCCTAAGGTCTCCAAAGAAGATGGGGCACAGACAACTCCATCTGAATCATGGTAGCATCAACTGCTGGGAAGAACTGCCTCATCCCTTACCAGCCGCCAGGGCCTTGTCCACAGTGTGGAGACTATTGGGTTGACTGCCCTGCTCTGCCTTTCCACAGCAGGTCAGTTTTCCCAGGTTCCTCCTCCACAGGAAATCTCTCAGACTTTCTGGATCTGGCAGCCAAAGGCAGATGCTGTCCTGTGCAACAGCTGAAGATTTAATGCTGTCCTATGACAGTGGAAGACCTATGACATCTGACCCCTAACATAGCCATGGAGACCACAGGAGCCTAGGGCAACTGTCTTTGTCATTTTAATCGACACAAAGGCCATTTGAAATATACTTCCTGCTATGATTTATCCTTCTCAGATCTCTGATGATATTGATGGCTAACTGTAACTTTATGTTAACAGCCACAAGCAAACACAGCTCCTTCTCCAAGGCTGCAGCTGCCCTGTTAGTTCATTTCCTATGTAAAAATCAGACCGCAGGCTTCCTTTTCCTAGAGCTCTTCTGTTTCACATTCTTTGACAATCATTCCAGCCTTTCCTAGGCCCTGACAATGACACCCCAATTTCAGCAGAAAGTAGTTATATAAGAGATTACATTGCCCCCTTATCATCACTAAAAAGCTCAGAAAAAAAGGGAAAGTCTTACTCAGTACCCGTGGTTCTCTGCTCCTCTCTTGGTCCACTTGCCTCCCTCTCTCTTCTCTTCCTCTATTGCTTTAACTCTCGCTTCTCTTCATCTCGTAAACCCCCCACCTAATCTCCTCTCATGACCCAGTTCAGTCTGGACCCTTCCAGATGCCTCTGGCTGTTTTCTTCCTCATTTACAAGAAACAGTCTCTTCCACCATACCTAGGAATCTTCTTTTTCTGTTTATCATTCACCTGTCACTACATGATAGACCTTTAGAGACCAAGTCTATCTGTAACACTTACCATCTGTCTCTGTGACTAGAATGTGGCTTCAAGAACAATAGAAATGACCTGGCTTACTGATGGCATTTTCATCTTACTGATGCCTAAAGAAAGTGCCAGGAACGGAATCTGGGCTCAATCTGTACTTGTTGAATTGATTAACGAATGTGTATGAATAGGAACTAAAGTAGACCAACCAGCAAGCTGCTTTTCATGGTAATTCTGTGGCAAGTGAACTTCCTTTTATTTGCAATTGGCAGCTGAGGTCAGGGGGTGAGTCAGGTCAAACCCACCTGTTTCCTCCTCTCTTTCTAGATTGTCTGTGTTGACTTTTCTCTTGCAATGACCCAGAGGGGGAAACTCACATGAGATGGTGCCCAGCCTACAAAGATGAACACACTGAGCCACCCCAGAAGATGAGTGCAGTGACTCTTGGGTTATTGCACACCTTAGGAGGCAGAACAACACAATTGCTATGAGAGTACTCTGTAGCCAGATGTCTCAGGTTCAAATCCAGCTTAGGTGCTGTTTTGTCTCCTGTCCCCTCTGTCTCGGTTTTCTCAACCACAAAACAGCAGTGGTGTGAGTTAATAAGGATTTAAGTCATCCATACTGTCCAGAAACTCAACCATTTATAGAATTGCACAGTGGGAGGGTAACTGTGTTGGGAAAACTCGACTACAGGCAATATAAGTGTCATGAATGTGTGATTAGTTTATCTGGGATGTATGTTAGAAGTGATGATGCCTATTGCCCTTCTTTCTGGGTTCATTCTGCTGAATCTTGGGCCAGTCAGTAGGAACAGATACCCTTGCCCTCTGTGCCCAACGGAACAAGTAGACTGTGCCTTTGCTTAAGTAGCCTTTCGGGATTCATACAGAGAGCAAGTGATTGGAATGGCATCTGTTCTCTGATTTAAAGGAATGCACAGAAAACCTCAGGTACATTCAGTCATCCAGGCCTTCTGTGTGGGTGTCTGAGAGTTTTACCTGACGCTCCTTTCTTAATGAGACTTTGTAGATCAGGCGGATAGTGTTGAAGGCACCTGGAATGATGCCTAAGAATTTCCTTGCTGGTTTTGATCTTTTCATTTGGAACCTCTGTTAGATATTCCCAATCTGCTCTTAAGTGTCTGGGTCAAGCTCCTCCTCTTCTGAGATGGCCTCCAATGAGCTTTCACGGTTCTCCACATCTGAGACCCACCCCTCACTTGGCCCTAGCTGAAGGTGCTTTCCTAACAGTTTTTAAAATAATGCAAAAATCTCCAATGCTCGCAGACTATAGTTGTGTTTGGTTGAGGTGAGTCTGAGCTTGCTACACGTGGCTGATAGAAAAGCATCTGGCACACTGTAACCTCTGAGCAGCTGGCAGCTTAGTGATGCAGCCTCTGTTGCCATCTTTAGTGTCCTTTTCTCATGCCTGCGCTCTGATCCGTCACAGTCACTCCGAACCACCCAACCTCCCCTACATACGTCTGGATGGCTTTCCCTCATCTTTGCCTTGTTGGTTCTGATCTATCATTTGGATATCAGTTCAATAGTTGTGGCTTCACAGAAACATCCAGACCAGGCCATAATACTAACAACCAGCACCAAATCGGAGCCTCTCCTCTCCTGGCTCCTGTGTTCTCCTCCACGGCTCGGTCATTTTATTGTTTATCATTGTGCACTGAGGTATCTTTAATGCTTGTGCCTTTTACTAG
>CABHPQ010132406.1:0-21770 GCA_902168405.1 Peromyscus aztecus | reverse complement strand
TCTGGTCCCATGCAGGTTCATGAGTTCCTATGAGCTTGGTTCAGTTGTCTCTGTAGATTTCCCCATCATGACCTTGACTCCCCTTGCACATATAATCCCTCTTCCCTCTCTTTGACTGGACTCCTGGAGCTTGGCCTGGTGCTTGGTTGTGGATCTCTGCAACTGCTTCCACCAGTTACTGGATGAAGCCTCTATAATGACAGTTAGGGTATTCATCAATCTGATTACCAGGGTAAGCCAGTTCGGGGACCCTCTCCACTATTGTTAGTAGTCTAATCTGGGGGTCATACTTGTGGATTCCTGGGAATTTCCCTAGCACCAGGTTTCTCCTTTACCCCATAATGTCTCCCTCTATCAAGATATCTTTTTCGTTGTTCTCCTACTCTGTCCCTTCTCCAGTTTGACCATCCCATTCCCTCATGTTTTCTTCCCTCATTCCCTCCCCTCTATTGATCTCCCATCCCTAGTTTACTCATGGAGATTTCATCTGTTTCCCCTTCAAAGGCAATCCATGTGTCCCTCTTAGGGTCCTCCTTGTTCCCTAGCTTCTAAGCAGAGAATTCTCAACAGAATAATCACAAATGGTCAAAAGACATTTAAGGAATTGCTCAACATCCTTAATCATTGGGAAATGCAAATCAAAATGACTGAGATACTGTCTTACACCTGTCAGAATGGCTAAGATCAAAAACACTGTTGACAACATATATTGGAGAGGATATGGAGCAAGGGGAACACTCCTCTACTGTTGGCGGGAGTGCAAACTCATATAGCCACTTTGGAAATCAGTATGGTGGCTTCTCAGAAAATTGAGAATCAATCTACCTCAAGACCCAGCTATACCACCCTTGGGCATTTATCTAAGGGATGCTCAATCATAGCACAAAGACATTTGCTCAACTGTGTTCATTGCAGCATTATTCATAATAGCCAGAACCTGGAAACAACCTAGATGCCCCTCAACTGAAGAATGGATAAAGAAAATGTGGTATATATACATAATGGAGTACTGCTTAGCAGTAAAAAACAATGACTTCATGAAATTTGCAGGCAAATGGATGGAAATAGAAAATATTATCCCGAGTGAGGTAGCCCAGACTCAGAAGGACAAACACGGTATGTACTCATTCATAAGTGGATACTAGATGTAAAGCCAAGGATAATCAGACTACAACCCACAGCTCCAGATACTCTGCTTTAGACATGTCTTTTCCTTGACATTTCTGATCTTCTCAGCTCTGCTTCTAGTGTCACCTTATGTCTTTTACATTTGCTCAAATCACTCTGGAGGACTTCCCAACAGCAAGCAGGCAGTGATAGCTGATATCTCTTCCAGGATACAGCTTTGGCACATCTGATGGGTGTGCTACAACTGATAGATGGCCATACTGAATTTCCCCCATCTGGTCTGATTGTTACCACTTTACTTTTGCTCTTGTTCCCTTACTTTGAGTGATTTGACTGCTCTTCTTTTGTTTTCTTATAGCATATACAGTGTCATAAAAATAATAGCCCTTATATATTGACATTTTAATTATGTACATTATAATTCATCTTTTCACCACACTTTGTCTTCCTCATCTACAAGTTTGTTTTTTTATCTCCCTCAGTGTCCAGTGTCCAGTCTGTGAGAGGAAGCTTATTGAGTAAATGAATACAGTAAGGTATACAGTCATATAGTCTACAAAAGATTTATGGCTATGGAAGTTTGTCATCGTAAGAACCACATGCTGAATATCACAGCAAATATCACAGCCTTAGAAACTAGAAATCTTCCAAAGCTTGCTGCCTACAATTTGCAATGTCTGCTGCCAAATGGCAGTGATATATTTGAGATTCCATAATCAAGCATTTTATACAGAGTTAAGAAGTGAGAAATTCACATCATTTGCTTTGAGTGTGATAAATTTATATAAATCCAAATTTTTATTCAAATTTCAAGATATAATATAAAAAAATCTTGGATGAGAAACATGAAAAGCCTTTGCCAACTGGCATGGAATACTTCATATACATATGTCTAGATGAACATATATTAAATGTATTCATTTTATTCTAGGAGACTGAAATCCTTTAAGCACCATTGATCTAAATGCTAGACATTTTTGTGTTATAGAACATTCTCATCATTATCCCATTTTATAATGCCACAAAACGACTACCATATTTAATCTTAATTGCTGAATAAGAGTTTGTATATGCCAGTTGCTTCCAACTAGTTATTTTAGCAGTGGGTTCTCATCTCTTTCTCTGGAACCTGAATACAATTTTTTTTTTATAGAACTCCACCATCATCCCTTGCTCCTCATCCCCCCTACTGTGGCTTTATAGGGAGCAAGGAGCCCCCAGGTGTGATGCTTCTTTTCCTATGATGTAAAATTCCAACCAAAGCACAGAAACATTTTTTTCATCTGCCTTTGGTAAATGGTTCTTCCTTATGTTTTATATTTAAATAACATTTTTTCATTTATTTTACATACAGACTGTAGTTTCCCCTCCCTTCTCTCCTCCTGCATCATCCCCCCTCACTTTCCATCTACCCACCTCCCCATCCACTCCTTCTCTGTCTCCATTCAGAAAGGGGCAGGCCTGGGCTTGAACAAAGCATGGCACATCAAGTTGAGGCAAGACCAAGCTCCTCTCTTCTTTTGGGAACCTGTTCCCCATGATGGTTCTCTCTTATAAATACGAGAGAGCCATTAAATGTTCCACTCACAGTTTTTGGTTAGAAACCCTGTGTCTGCTTATTTACATGCTGGATTTCACTCATTTAAAGTTTCTGTTTTTTTCTGAAGAGACAAAACATTACATTTCATATAGTCTTAGCCATTCCTTAAAAATGGAAAGACAGATTCTTTTCAAATTTTAATTGATTCAAGTGTTTAAAATTATTATTTTCTTGGCCTTTATGAGTTATGAAGGCCTGTGATAAGGAAGTCATTTGCTCATGAAATTTCCATCGGGTTGCACTTCTTATGTTTATTTTTGAAGTGTGTGCTTTACTCCAAGGGGAAAGCTGTATATTTTCAGCAATGTGTTTCTAATTCAGAAGAACTCTTTTCACTTGTTTCACTCTTCATTCTTAAGTTCTTAAGCAAAATGAGAGTGATCATTCTCAAACCACAGAGAAAGTTAAGAGGCCAATACTGTGATCACACAGAAGAAAATCGAGACTATAATCAGAACTTAGACTGTGAGTGTTGGACAGCATTCCTCATAAAATATCATCTTCTTCCTTCAGAACATAGGAAATTTGAGGTTTAAAAAAATTGGACTTATTGGCTTTAAATATTTTAATAGACTGTCAACTGCAATCACCAAAAATGTGGACTTAACAAAAAGAGCCTGCAGTTTCAGGTTCAATTTTTTTTTTTAGAGTTCTGGAACAGAACTCTGTGGTGCCACATACCTTCATACATTCATGGCATTTGGGAGGCAAATGTAAAAGAGTTACAAGTTCAAGGCCTCCCTGTCTAAAAAAAAAAAAAAAAAAGGCAATGTAAAGCATTAAAAAGCAAAATATCTGGAAGAGGATGCATTATCTTGTTGATATAACTTCATTACAAAGATGTTAGTAGGGTAAAGGCTGTGCTGTTTTCTTTGGGAGGCATGTGAAATATCAACATCCTTACACACAGAGGCCCATCAGCTCAGCAGGGGAGTCCAGAAGAGGAGTGGTTCTTTCACCTACACAACTCTTTATACTCAAATTCCACCTTAAGCTAGGTGACCCTCTTTCCATGGGAGGGCTTATGGTCCTTTAGCCCTTGCTGTCAACACTCTTGCTATATGGCTGTTCTTGCTAGGATGCTGTGCTAGCATCCTTAATGTAGTAGTAATTTCTGGTTACTGCTGTCACCTGACAGACAACTCCTGCTTCATGATCACTGCTTCCCTAATCAGTTGAGATCTGAACTGATTCTGGCACGATGGGATGGGTGTGTCTTACACATTCACTTACTTTTCAACACAGCTTGATTTGCAAGAATATTCTGAAACTGCTCCACAGTAAGCTTGGAAGCAGATGAGATATCGTTCCCTCAGCATGGTGTTCAACAACTAATGTTTTCCAAGCTTAGCACCACCAACAGTATTTGTGGACTGAGAGAGAGACACACCATAGTGTGGATCTAAAATTTCAAGAATCAAAGGTTCTATTAGGACAGGAAATAAATTCCCCAACAACTATGCCTTCAAGCAGCAAAAATTCATCATATATGAAGCAAATATTTTACTAGTCCCTACCCTTCTAATGGAACTGGGGTGTTTTCAACAAATGAGCATTATAGCTATTAATTCCTAGAATTATGCAGGAAAATTGCCTAGATTAAAATTTTCGAAGGATGTATGCCATATAATCACTGAACTAGTACTCACAAATATACATCTAAAGGGTTAATTAAATATTTTCTTTTTAAAGTTGACATTACAAGGCTTGTCCTTCTAGGCTTCCTGCTTAAACGTGTCATGACTTGCAGATTAATAACACCAAAGACAATAATTCCAGCTGGGAATGGTGGCTCAAACCTGTAATCCAAGGACGGGACGCCGAGAGGGCAGGAGTGCCAAAATTCTGAGCTCTACCCCAGTCACGTAGTAAAAGTTGCATTTTAAAATATAAATTATTGATAACAATTCCTGCAAAATTATAGTTATTATTTCATATAAGAATGGAGGATTAACTCAAGTGAATATGGTAAGAAAGCTTTGGTGAAGTATTTATGTTCCTGAGATGACATGGGCCTTTTGGCTTCAGGGCTACCTTAATTAAGTGAATCACTGGTTTCCTCTAGAATCATGTCTCCAATCTTCTAGTCGTTACCTGCTCATGATTTTCATTCATGATCTGTCTGTCTGTGTGTCTGTCTGTGTGTATGTGCTTTTCAACCCAAGATATTTCTGTGCATGAGACTGTCTTTATCAACCCAGAATTCTATAGCATGTTTTCATAGACTTAGCCACATATCTTATAGTTCTGTAGCCTGGAGATCCAAGATCAAGTGGTTATGGATACAATATTGTACTGGCTGGTTTTGTGTGTCAGCTTGACACTATATAGAGTCATCATAGAGGAGGGAGCCTCAGTTGAAGAAATGCCTCCATGGAACCCAGCTGTAAGGAGTTTTCTTAATTAATGATCAATGGGGGAATGCCCAACCCATTGTTGGTGACATCCCTTGTAACACAAATCTTAAAGGGTCTTACTAATAAAAAACACAGGAGCCAGATATTGGGGTGAATACTGAAAGATCAGAGAAACAGAAAAAGCCACAGCTAACCTCACCTTGTCAATTCCTCTGCTGATCTTGTTTTCTCAAACTGGAAGCCTCTGAGTCTTCATCCAAATTATCTCAGCTGAACAGCTGGTAAAAGCCTAAAAGCTTAACAAGATCTAGTTTCTGGTCCTCATGCCTTATATACCTTTCTGCTTCCTGCTATCACTTCCTGGGATTAAAGGAGTGTGTCACCATGCCTGGCTGTTTCCAGTGTGGCTTTGAACTCACAGAGATCTGAATGGATCTCTGCCCCTGGAATGCTAGGATTAAAGGTGTGTATGCCACCATTTTCTGGCCTCTATGTCTATCTAGTGGCTGTTCCATTCTTTGACCCCAGATAAGTTTATTAAGGTGCACAATATATTGGGGGACACAATATCACCACAGTCCCTGGTCTGGTAGTCTTGGGTTATATGAAAACAGGCTGAACAAGCCTTACTAGGAAGCAAGCCAGTAAGCATCTCCCCTCCATGGCCTCTGCATCAGCTCTTGCCTCTAGGTTCCAGCCCTGCTTGAGTTCCTTTTCTGCCTTCCTCCAATGATGGACTATGATCTGGAAGTATAAGTCAATAAACCCTTTCCTCCACAGCAATTGTTTTTTGGTCATGGTGTTAGGTAGCAGCAATAGAAACCCTAACTAAGACGAGTATACTGTTGGGATTTTGCTTGGTTTGTTTATATTTACTATACTGATTTATCATTATATGTTGGAGAGAGAGAGAGAGAGAGAGAGAGAGAGAGAGAGAGAGAGAGAGAGCAGGTGTCATATTATTTGGACTCCAGCTCTATGATCTAATCACCTTCCCAAAGCCCACTCTTGCCATCACCATGCCAGGAGTGACATTCAGTATTTGAATTTATAGGAGCATGGGCATTTAGTCCAAGAAATCATGTCTGCAAAGAACAACTACTGGATAATTTCCTGTGAAAGTTTCTCTTCAATTCCTTTACTACACTGGTTCTACATTCTTGCCTGCTGTTTCTTATTTTGTTTTATTAGTCATGTGGCTACTTTCAATTTGATTGCCAGGAAACTTCCTGCAGCTGTCTATCTCTCTTCTGGGTCACCACTCACATTGTTCACTATCTCTCTCTGCTTGTCTCTGTCTAGGATTTATGGAGTGTACTATATCCTCCAACTGAAGTATTATTTTCCTTCATGCCTTCACTCAAGAGTTTCTATTTTATTTCCTTTTTCTATCTTGTGTCTATGTTGCTGATTTATTTTCCTAAAATACAGAAAACGTTATATCATTCTTTGATTAAATCTTCTCTACCTCATTTATAAATAGCACTGTTTTGTGGTAAAATACACATAACATATAGACCTATCACCTTATCCATTTTCAATATATGGTTCATTAGTATTAAGTTTTCTCAGCTTGTGTAATTCCACCTCCATAACTCTTCTCATTATAAAACTTAAATTCTGTCCTCAGTAAACAATTCTATATTGCTGTGGGATGTCTTTCTGTATACTGTGAATATGTGTTGCTCTAATTGGTTGATACATAAAGCTGTTTTGCCAATGGTGAGGCAGAATAAGGTTAGGCAGTACATTCGAACTGGAGAGAGAGAAGAAGAAAGGAGAATGGGGCAGATGCTGTGAGCTGTCCCCAGGAGAAGCAAGATGTGAAAGTACCAGTAAGCCATGAAGCCATATGGCAATGCATAGATTCATAGAAATGGGTTGAGTTAAGTTGTAAGAACTAGCTAGTGAGAAGTCTGAGCCATTAGGCCATACAGTTTACAAGTAATATAAGCCTCTGCATGTTTCCTTGGGTCCAAGAGGCTGTGGGACTGGGCAGGACACAGGAAAACTTCTGACTACACTATATCTCCCTTCCTCTGCTACTAAAAAATACTACTGAACTTCCTGGCCCTGTGAATATGAGTATTCTAGGCATTTCATCTAGTGGAGTTATATAACATCTAGCATTCATTGACTAGCTTATTTTGCTTACATAATATCTCAAAGGCCACCAGTGATCAGTGTGAATGTGTTTTCTTCAGAGTTCAGGTGTTGTCAGTGTGATAGTATTAAGAAGTGGGACATTTAATAGATGGGTGAGCCTAGAGGGCTATTCTCTTGTGAGAGGGATTATTTCCCCAGCTGAAGTTCTTGGTAGGGAGAATTTGCCCATGCTTTCCCCTTCTGCCTTTTACTGTCAAGGATCAGCATTTTCTCCCTTAGAGGACACAGCAATCAAGCTCCATCTTAGCATCAACAAGCAAACCCTCCCCACTAAGCCTGCTCTCATTTGCATTTACCAGCTTCCAGAACCTTGATAAATGTATTTGTCTTCAGTATACTCTTTGATGGTTTGTGTCTATGTAGTGTTGTTATTCTGGTGTTTATGTTGATGTTCTGGTATTTGTATGTGCACACGCATACCGCTGAGGCTAGATGAGAACATTGGTGTCCTGTTATTTTACTCTCTGTTTTCTTTCCTTGAGACAGTATCTCTCAGTGAACCTGGAGCTCATCTGTGCAGGTAGACTGGCTGGTGATCAAACCCTGGGACTTTTCCTCTGCTCTGTCTCTGTTACTCCCAGCACTGAGGCCATAGACTACCTTGATTGGGTTGACTATTCTTGGATTTCTTTAGGGAGGTGCTGGCAGTGGAACTCTGGTCCTAATGCTTGCAGAGCAAGTGCTCTTATGTACTGAACCATGATCCAAGCTTTCTTTCTCTTCATTATTCTTCTAGCCAGCTTGTGATAGTGTGGTGCATGGGTATGCATGTATACTGCATTTTGCTTACAGAGTCTTCCATAACTAGACACACATTGCTTTCCTATTTTGGCCATTGTGAATAATGCTATGGACACAAATGCACAAATTCAAGCTCAAGTCTTTCTTTTTAGTACTTCCACTGAAATGGAACTTCTGAGGTACACTGCATATGATTTCTTTTAGAAATGCTACACTGTGATAGTGGGCTAGGTTTCCAGTACCAGGCATGACCTCTTCTTGAGAGGGTCTTAAGTCTAATTAGAATACTCTTGATTTTCTCCTAAAAACTACAGGCACTAAAGAATGCTGAAAGGGGGAGAAATAGTCATTATACAGATTGAGCAGGTTATATATAGGAACATATATGTGTATACATATAAATATATGTGTATAACAACAATTACTGAAAAAAGTGGTCATGAATTTGAAAGACAGCAAGGAAGGGTATATGAGAGGGTTGTGAGTGTGGAAAGGAAAATTGTAAATGATATAATTATGTAAAATAAGAGAAATAACTAAAAAAAACAAAATATATTAAATATTTCAACTACCAAACCCATCTTTTCATTTGCTTTACAGATTTTATTGAATTATCCATGATTAACCCCTAAGTTTTTAATAATATTTTAATAGTATTTTTAAAATTTTATCCTCAGATTGTATGTTGTTCTTTTCATGTAGGAATCCAACTGTTTCCTGTATATTAATTTTGTATTTTGTTACTTTTGGACTTATTAATTCTAGCCAATATTTTGTAGATTATTTGGGACTTTCTACATGTATGATCACATCTTCAGTGAAGAGAGTTAATTTTACTTCCTTCCTTTCCCATTTGTATGCATTTTCTGCTTCTCTGATAGCTCTGACTAGAGCTTCCTGTAGTATGATGGATGTATGTGGCAAAAATGGGCATCTTCCTTTATTTCTTAAAAAGAAATCTTTTAGCAAACATTCCCCATTGAGAATAAGTGTGCCACAGAAAATTCCAGGATGGGCTTTTGTTATATGGAAGTGTTTTCTTTCTGTTGCTAGGTGTTGAACATTTTTATCATGAAGGAGTATTGATTTCTCAAGTGCTTTCCCTGTGTCAGTTGAAATGATTATCCCCCCCATTCTGTTCATATGCTGTGACCAATTTTCATGTGCTGTGCCATTCTTATATTCTTGTGAATATATGTCAATTGGTGATGATATATAGTCATTTAATATGCTGCATTATTTAATATTCTGTGAACACTAGTTTTTTGTTGAGGATTTTCACACTAATATTCATAAAAGATGTCACCTTGCTATTTGCTTTTCATACTGTGATTTTGGCACCAAGTTCATGGTGAATTTCTAGCCTACAATTATGGAGTATACTTTCCTCTTTAACTTTTGAAAAAATTTGAAATACATTATTATTAGCTTTTCATTAAATGCTTGGTTGAATTAGCCTGGGTCACCACCATGTCCAGGGCTTTCCTTTCTGGGATAAGGAATAGTTAAGTTTCCTTCCTAGTCATGGGTATAATCTGGATTTCTATTCCATTACTCAGTCTTGATAGCTTTTGTGTCTTAATTATTTTGTCCATTTTATTTAGGTAATCACAATAATTGGCTGGGTATGTTATCCAAATCTTTGAGAGGTTGAAGCATGAATAATTTGAAGCCAGTCTGAGCTATATAGTGAAATACTGTGTAAAAAAAAAACTAAATGAATAATGTATTGGAATATAGTTTTTCATATTAATTGATTTTGCACCATTGGTAGTTATGCCTCAACTTTTACTTCTAGATTTCATAATTTGTATCTTTTTTCTCCCTCCCTCCCTCCCTCCCTCCCTCCCTCCCGTCTACTCCCACTCATCCTCCTCCTCCTGCTTCCTCTTCCCCACCTATCTCTATGAATGTATATGTGTGTACGTAGGCATGCTGGACTTTGTGTGGTGTGTGGAGGACAGTGATCCACATTGAGTGCTTTCTTCTCTCATTATCCACCTTATTTTTTGAGCCAGGATCTCTTGAACCTGGAGTAGACTGGCCTGCAAGTCTATGAGATCCACACATGTTTGGACACCATGCTGAGGTTTCGGGTTCACACTGCTTCACCTGGCTTTTTCCTTGTAAATGCTGAGGACCTGAGCCCAGAACATAATGCTTCCATTGCAAACATTTTATCCTTTGAGCCATCTCCCCAGCCCCATTCCTTCTCTTTTTTCTTAGTCTGTTTAACAAAGGTTTGTTAGTCTTA
Source organism: Peromyscus aztecus (assembly GCA_902168405.1). Classification (NCBI taxonomy): domain Eukaryota; kingdom Metazoa; phylum Chordata; class Mammalia; order Rodentia; family Cricetidae; genus Peromyscus; species Peromyscus aztecus. The sequence goes on along the minus strand of CABHPQ010132406.1, from coordinate 11,524 downwards.
TTGATTTTCTTAATGAATTATTAGTTTTATTGATATTTTTCATGTTTTCATTTTTTATGTAATTTTTCTGTGATCTAACCTTCATTATTTTATATTCTCTTTTATCTTTCTTTCAATTTATTTATTATTTAGGTTATTTATTTGAGATCATTCCTTTTTAATGTTTAAAACATTTCTTTCTTCTATCCTCTCCCAGCTACCCTTCCTTGAACCACTCCCATATACCCCCTGATTCTCAAGTTGATAGTTTCTTTTTCTCTGATTATTATTTTACACATACACAGAAAATGAGTGTGTATGTGCACAAATATATAAAAATACAGCTTACTAAGTCCATGTGTGGGGTTTTTTTGGTGTGTGTGTCTATATATTTTTATACATACACATTTATATGTACTGTGTATAATTTCAGCTTGTCTTCTTTCTAAATGCAATGACTTACAACTATAAATCTTACCTATTTCACCATATCCATTTCAATTCTCCTTTGATTCATTCTTATGTTGTTTACTTTACACAAATTTATGAATTTTCTGGTGTTTCTTCTGCTATGGATGTCTAACCTTTTCTTTTGGTTAGAAAAATTCTTTTCATGGGATCGATCTTTCAAACTATGTTGAAACTTCATTTGCTAACAGTGTCCTGCGGAACGTTCCTGTGCAATGGAAGAGAATGTGCTTCTGTTGCTGTTGGCCACCTTGTTTTGTTTGGCTGTGAGGAACAGATAGCTGGTGTCTCCACTGCTTTTCTCATAAACTGTAAGCCCTTTTGTGTGGATTTCATCCTTTGGAGCCATGCAATCCCTTATGATCTGGTCCTAACTGGACTGATCTCATTTTACATGTGAGGCATGTAGACTCACTTTTGAGTCTGCAGAGAGCTTACCTTTTCAATATCTCTCCCTCCACAGTGGCTTATCTGTTTTCCATTTTCCATTCTCCAATTACAAAGCTGCTCTTAAAACAGAGCAAAAATCTCTACCTCTGGGAAAATTTTGGACCATTTTCAAGCTAAAATAAGCATTTTCATAGTATTCTATGCCCACTTCTTATGTACTTGGTAGGCTGCATTCTAAATGTTCATAAAGTGCCTATGTCACCTAGAATTTAAACAATTCCCCATGCCAGTAATAAGATCATTATAAAATTGGGAGGTATGTATGTTCTGAATTCAAGTACACATTTTTTTATTTTAATTTTTAGGGTATATATTTTATTCATTGACCAGTTCATACAGATATGTAATATATATTGATTTTATTTCCCCTACTTCTTCAAAACACCTCCCAACTTGTTCCCCCGCCATTTGTATCACGCTGAGTTCAATTAGTGCTCTCTGCTAGAATGTTTGCTGATTTTGTCGTGTTGATCTTGCACAAGCCTTGTGCAGGTGACCATAGCTGCTGCAAGATCATCAGGCCAACAGATATGTCCTGTCAACATTATATCTTCCCTGACCACTACCAGGGCCTATGACTTCCTGGGCCATGGACTTTGACCAGGATTACAATAAAAGGCTTGAATTCCATCCTGTGGGTCAGGCTTCAAATCCAATCATAAAGTAGCTAGTCACCCTCATAGGCTTCACACAACTTTTGGTTATGGTACCAGCCGGGTCAGTATGGTAGCATTCATGGTTCACTACTGGATAATATCACAAGTGATTTTTCTTCCCCTCTGGTCTGAACAGTACCTCCCTGTGCTATGAAAGCTGGGAGAAGGAAGTTTTTAGGTTAGTAACAGCTTGATTTTTCTGTCCTATTCCCAAAATATATTGTATCTTCATCAAATAGGGTCTTCCTGTCTACTTATGGTAAGCATCTAGGAGCAATGACGATATCCAGTGTTGTTTAGGGAGTCTCTGAGGCCTCCCTGATCAATAACTCATAGAGAATGTCCATACCTTGCACTGACATTTTCATTTGATAAGGCATGTCTTCTGGGGACAGTATTGTTCAGAGCAGTGCTCAGAGGCCCCTTCTTTTATTATGCAATTAGCTAGTTTTACTAATAATTAAAACACCTTTAATAAACACAGTATAATGTATTTCTATCATGGTTTTCAGGCATCCTTAGATTTGGTCAACAAATCCCTAAACTTTAATTTCCCCTCCCCCTCCTCTCCCCCAATTCCTGTTGAAAACATTAACCTTCAGGATCCCACCCTCTTTTTTCACAGTACTTACTATCCCTTCCTTGTCTCAAAGCTGTTTCCTCCCCTTCTTATGAGACATTTCTGTATTGCTAGCATCCATAGACAAACTAAACTAAACACACAAATCTAAAATTCCACATATGAAGGAGACTTTGTCTTTCTGAATCTAGGTTACCTCACTTAGTATAGTATTTCTGACTCCATCCATTTTCCTACAAATTTCACAATTTCATTTTTCTTTATAGCTGAATAAAACTCCACTGTGTGTATGTACTACACATCCACTTTTCACTCATTTGATGGACAGCCAGGATGATTTCATTTCATAGTTATTTTAAGTAGATCAGCAATGAAGATGGGTTGCACAAGCATCCTTGTAGGAGGATATAGAGTCCTGTGGCCATATGGCCATGAAGGGAATAGCTGGGTCATATGGCAGTTCTAGTCCCAGCTTTCTGAGAAACCTTATCACTGATTTCTATAGTGGCTGTACCTATTTGTGCTCTTTCTAATGGTAGATGAGCATTCCCCTCTCCTCAAATTCATGTCAACATTTGTTGTCGTTTGTTCCCTTGAGAGCCAAACTGATGGGTGTGAGATGGGATCTCAAAGCAATTTTAATTTGCATTTATATTTCTTCACTTGGTAGGTCTGTGTTCAATTACATGATTCAAGTTTTGATCAGACTGTTCATTTTCTTTATGTTTAGTTATTGAGTTCTTTGTACATGTTGCATGCTAGGGAAAAATAAGGCGGGACATAAGAAAAACACACTTCTGTGTACAAAATTCTTTTTTATTTCCTTATATGACAAAACCAACACTTTCAAGACAACAGGGATGTCTTGAGAGTTCTCCATTAGAACTGGCCAAGGGAAACAAGATGTAGGAATGTAAGATTCTATTTTTCATGAATCCTATATTATTGTATGCAGAGGTGGTCATGCTTTTATTACTTTCACTCACATTCTAAGAGGTACATACTGCAGGCTTAGCACCCGGGCTAGTAACTTTTCAGTGTGAGGCAACTGAAAGTTTATACTGATTCATATAAACATATTTATATTTATAGTGATTGGGTTTTTTTTTTGTAGTATAACAAGCCCAAAATTCTAACATACCTGTGATTGCTTTTTTGGGCTCATTTCTTTATTTCTGTTCACCATACACTCTCCTACCCTCCAAACAGTCCTATCTAAATCTTTACTACCTAGGAGAGCATCCTAGCTTTCAGGAGATAACAACTTCAGAATACTTACCACAAATTTATGGTAATCCCTGGTTCTGTTTTTCATACAGCATGTTAATTTTGAATGAAAAATTTTAAAATAAAAATTACATGTAGTGATAACCACAGTTTTCACCCATGTGTTATTTTCACGCTCCTGGATGTTTGTGTTTTAATTATCTATTACATGAAAAATATAAAACTTAGTGGATTAAAGTATCGGCAATTTATTATTTCCCATGATTCTTTGTTGAGTTTGCTGACATTGCTGAGCTCATGAGATCACCCATGTTTCAGCTTCTGTTGCAGGCTTAGGGATGCAGGAACCTCCAGACTTGACCCAAGAAGACAGTGCTGGCATGGCATAAGAGATGGCTCTGCCTCAGCATTCTTGACTTACTTCTTTGGAGCCTAGTCATTGGCACTCAAGATAGTAAAAGCAAATGCTCCTAGGCCTGTTATGGACTAGAATTAAATCTGGCATTATGTCAAACAAGCCACAACGTCTGCTCAAGTTCCTAGGAAGAAAAATGGAGATCTTTTCTTGAAGAGGGTTAGCAAGGACATACAAGACAGGGAGCGATTACTGGAAGCCATCATCAAAGGCAAGAACCACACTTGAGTTCAAGTCAGAGACTCATCTAGAACACCTACTGTGTCCTATGACCCCTTAATCCCAGAGTGAGTCAGGAAGGAAGGTATTAGGCCCAGGTGAGTACGAACCTTCCTTATATGCCATGCAAAAAAGCTCGGGGTGAGAAGTGGGGCTCACTGTGTTCAGCAGCAGCCCACCAAATGCAGCTTTCTCTACATGTTCTTCTTGAGGCATAGGAAACATATGTTGCAAATAATTTATGAGACTTTGCTATATAATAACCTAGTTTTAATTTCAATACCTTTGATGGTATTGAAAAGTATTGAAATTAAAACTACATTTAACTTCTGGTCTTCACTTTAGTAAAAAAGGTTTGACTGAGACAGAAAATAGAATGTGTTAATCTGTTTAGTTAAGGACACTGACCTTCCTTCTTTGCTGGCTTTTCCTGGTTCCTTCGGGCCATTGAGAATGTGAGTTGGCTAAGTATATTATTTATCTTTGCTGGACCTTTCTTTATTACACATCACACCAAAATTTTTTTACTTGACTTCTACAAAACTGTCTAAAATGGGTCTTATTTTCTAGTTTACACCTTAACATTTTAGTCAATCAACTGAATACTTCTGTCCAAAGTCTTCATCTAGTTGTGTTTGGCCTTAATACAGAAGCACGGGGGCTGGCTGACTGAGTATTTCATTTTTCCTGCAATAGCTTCAACATTATATAAACTTGGATGTGGTGTGTGCACTCAGGCATCATAAAGAACTGTCAAATTTTGTTTTTGAAAAATGAACTCAACCTGTTAGGAATTCAGGTCTAGATAATGCTGTTTGGCACTGCACCTCCATGAATAATTCAGCTAATTTGCAACACAGTTATTTGTACATTATGAGTGCACATGCTTTGAAAGTATTTCTGTAACTCTGCCATATTGCCTATTAAATGCATTCTGAAAATGGAATTCCATGCAGGAATGGAAGTCCACACTTAGAGAATATGTGAATCAAGGCTATGAGACCTTGTGAGCTGTCGTTGTCACTTTTATAGAATATTTTACATGACTGTGGCCGGAAAATGAGCTCTTCTGTTTGAAGGTTTTGTGAACAAACTTCTCTTAGCTTATATGTGTATGTTTGGAAGAGAATAAATTTCATAGTTCTACAACAATATTACATTTTGCACTTCCACCTTTATTATCACTTATCAGTTAATGTTTTAAAATATTGTGGTGAGTTTATACTGGTTACAAAATTCTATCCTTTGCTGCTGGGCATCAGCAAGTGAGAGAGAGAGAGAGAGAGAGAGAGAGAGAGAGAGAGAGAGAGAGAGAGAGAGAGAGAAAGAAAGTAGTCAGGGATAGAAAAAAAAGGGAACTGGGCAGCTCCATCCTTGAGGACAAATGTCCTATTGAGTGGCTTCTGTTCCTATGTCCCACAGACCTTCACAAGATAAGGTATGTAAATGGGGAGCTGAGTCTCCAGGAAAGAACCAATAAGACTGGTAGAAGGAAGGAAAGTTCTTGGGCAGTAGAGGCCAAATATTCAGAAAACTTTATTCTTTCCTGTTGTGGCTTTATTCTGCAAAAGAACAGGCACATCCTACATCAGGCAAGTTGAAGTACTTTTGTTTTGCAACTTACACATCCCACACAGTGCATGATCATATTCAGAAAGATTATCATTGAATATTCCCAACACAAATAGTTGTAAGCAACAGTAAATATTCCCACTGATGACTGCCTTCAACTTGTCTTCTGTTCTTTATAGTCAGTATTTCCAATACATTTTTGATACAGAACATCAAAGCCACTTTTAAGTGTTATTATTAGTTTTGAATTTTGTTTTTCATATAAAATTTTAGTTTTAATATTTTTTTCTGTGCTAGACATCAAACCCCAGGGTCGTGAGTATAGTAGGCAAGTGTTTTATCACTAAACTACATCCTCAGCTCTAATTTTTACTTTATCTTTTATTTACTTTTTTATGTGTGGGTGGGTGCATATTCATATATTCATATGAGTGCATGCATGTGTGCTGTTGTTTGTGGAGGCTACGCATCAACTTTGGGTCTTGTTCCTCGGGAGCTATGACTTTGGTTTTGGAGATAGGGTCTCTCACTTGTCTTAGGCTCAACTATTAGGTTGCATTAGTTTCCAGTCAAGGCTCAAAGGGCCAGCCTTCTTCTTCTCTCCAGTACTGAAATTCCAAGCCTGCACTACCACCTTTGGTATTACACCAACATGCACATACAACAAATACTTTACTGAGTTATCTCTCCACTTCTTATTTATTTAAAAAATATTATGTGTACTGGGTTTTTGCTTGTTTGTTTTGTTAACTTGGCACAAGCTATATTAATCTGGGAAGAGGAAACCTTAATGGAGGTCTAATGCTTCCATTAGACCATGGGTAAGCAAGTCTGTGGGGGCATTTTCTTCATTAATGATAGATGTGGAAGACTGCATCTCACTATGGGTAGTGCTACTGTGCAGGAGGTAGTCCAGATGTTATAAGAAACCAAGCTGGGCAAGCCATGAGGGAAAAGCCAGGGAGAAGCATTCCTCCATGGTTCCTGCCTCTGCTTCTGCTCGTGTTGTTCCTCTAACTTCCTTCCTTGATGGGCTATGACATGGAACCCACATTGGTTTTGATAAGACTATTTTGTCAAAGGGACAGAAGGAAAACTTGAACATTGTATATATTCATTGTATATGGTACTATGTTACACAAGAATATTTAATGCAAATACATATTATACGTTTAGTGTATACCCCTAAAGCCCACTTCTAAATTTATTTCATTCACAAAGATTGTATCTCACTATCTATGCATCTATATAGTTCAAGATAACTATGTACAAGTTAATTTACTATTGTTGTCAAAATACTTTATATGTCTGCATATAAAATTTTTTTAGAGAAAGAAAATACATTATTATAAGTAAAATGACTTCTTATTCAATTTATTCAAAAAAGATCAATGTATGATAAATATACCTTTAAAAAGGCAAAATCATTTCAGTTCTCAACAACATTATTAGTATCATTCTCAATCCTTTGTTAATTTCTCATCACTCTGATTTGCATAAGACTGTTGCTGCCACAATTCTCTTTCTTATTCCAAACAACACAAAAAGCACCATCTTTTGAGAAAGCCACCCAAGCAAAGTTTTCAGCACTCCATCCAACACAAGGAAATGTGAAAAACAAATGTAAGAGAAAAACCCAATTCAGGTCAGCCCTTTCAGGATCATGGAGGCTCGTATATTACAGTGTATGGAATTTTGATTACAGAGACTGTGAATGGGTATATCTGCTGTAGCTGGAGTTTTTCTGTGTCCCACCCAGTCCGCAGCTGCTCAGACCCAAGTAAACACACAGAAGCTTATATTAATTAAAACTGCTTGGCCATGAGCTCAGGCCTACCACTGACTAGCTCTTACATTTAAACTCAACCCATTTCTGTTAATCTATATGCTGCTCTGTGTTCCATGGCTTTATCTGTGTGTCATTACATGCTGCTCCCTGGATGGCAGCTGGTGTCTCCTGACCCTTCCTCTTTTCAGAATTCTCCTTGTCTGCTTATCCCACCTATACTTCCTGCCTGGCTACTGGCCAATCAGTATTTTATTAAACCAGTGTACAAAAGCATTATCCCACAGCATTTTCCCTTTTCTGTTTAATTAAAAAGGAAGATTTTAACTTTAACATAGTAAAATCATATATAACAAACAAGAATTACTGTTATAATATCTAGTCTGTTTGTATTTTGTAAAATTAAAGAAAATATTCTATCTATCCTATATTTGTGAGTCTAAAGTTTCATACCTACCTTATCTCTTATCATAACCAAGGAAAACTATAATTATAACTATCTAGTCTTCAACTACATCAAAGACTTCAGAAGGATATAATATTCCATAACTAAGCAAGAAGTGCTTTGTAAGCAACTTCCAAAAATTCTGGAAATGACAGAGACAACTGGCTGCCTGAACCCCAAGTTCCTTTGTAATGTTGGGACATCCATCTTCAGCCAATAAGCCTAGAGTTTTTTAGTCATTTCTCTCTGTGTCCTGTAGAATATTTGGCAGTATCCTCTGCAAAGCAGGAACCCATTTTGGCAAATTCAGTGTTCATTTTCCTATGGGTCCTGCATGTACAGTTTATACAACATATTATCAGCAGTCAGGCAAGAGCAGCTTCTTGCCCAACTGGCTATTTTTGCCAAGAAGAAGATAAACTCCATATGGAGTGTCTTTGATGCCCATCCTCCTCTCTGAAGTAAATCGGTGCTGCCAGGAGCAGATGTGTCTCATTGTCTAGAAAGTCTAAGTTTTTAAAACATTTTAAATGCCATATTCTGTAGGTCTTTGAAGTGTTTGAAGATTACCTATCTAATTGAAATATATCTATGTATACCTAGAAAACTAAATTAACATGACTATAAGTTTGATTATCATGGATGACTTAGAAAGTGATTGCATTTATAATCAACCTGCTTTAAATAAAAATAAACATTCATAAACAATATTTTGGGAATTTGGACGTAGCTTCTCATACTACTTCCTGCTGGTTGAGGGTGCTGTAATCTTATGGGTATACTGAGAAAATTAATAATTATGATCAAGTCCTGACTGGAGTAGTCTGTGAGTATGTCTGAGCTAGTTGCTTTGAAGCTGTTCTGGATGTTGGATCATCTGGAAACCTCTCAGGAGATCTTGGCTAGTCAAACCATATTAGCCTAGAAACAATCCACAGGTTCTCATCTTCTGTGGAAACAAAAGCAGAACCTCTTTTCCAAAGCAACGGATCCTTAGACACAAATTTTGAAGTTAAGATATCTTTAAAATACATATATTGGTTTAACTCAGCAGCCTTCACAATCAAATGTCATTCTGCAGTTAAAAATCCCAAAGACAATATAATCCAGATTCTCTGTGTAATTTCCATCTTTACGTGGCTTATGTTTTATATTGTTCTTGTTGTCTCTTTAAAGACTTTATTTTTTAAAACTATTTCTTTATATAACTGTCTATCCTCCTTTTCTTCTCTTCCAAGCCTATGTACATTTTTACACACACTGTAAATTGTTTAGAGTTTTATTCCATCTGAATCTGTCTCATTGTGAATCTATAATCCTTCTCAGACCAGAAGAGATTTTAAACTGCTAAGCTGCATGGCTAGGACCAGCAGCCTTGGATGCTGACTCTGCCCACCTCAGCTTTTCAACATGGTGGAGGTACCCTGGAGAGTCATGCTTCTCCGCTAACTCTGGGGTCCATGCTGCCATCAGGGAGCATGCAGCTGGCACATAAACCCTTTTTATCTGTATAAGTAAAAGCTAAAAGTGTGCTGCATGGCTTGGAGATAGCTCTGTGTACCCTGGCAGGAATCTGCCACGCTGCACTCAAGCCCATACACCATGAACTTGCCATACTATAGTTCAAGTCCGCATGCCACAGCATCTCTGTACCTTGCCATCTCTATATCTCAGTTTGCATGAAACATGAAGTAGAAAGCTGTTCTTAGCTCAATTTTAGAATTTCTTTTTAAATTCTCTCAAGTTTTAGGTGGAAATTCAAGCCAACATGTTGGGCAGCCAAATGTAGTCAGAAGGTTTCTTCAGTCCCACCTTGCTTTAAATGAGATGTCTCTCTAAATTCTTCTGCTCAGGTCTCAGGGAACCCCATTCACCATATGCTCAGTCAATCCTGTCTCCATGAATCCTCAGACTGAAAGCCTCTGAGTCCTCACCCCTGAGGGTCTCAGTTGAACTGCTGCTGAAAGCTAAAAGCTTAAAAAGACTCTAGTTCCTGGTCCTCACACTTTATATATCTTTCTGCTTCCTGCCATCACTTTCTGAGATTAAAGGCATGTGTAAACATGCCTGGCTGTTTCCAGTGTAGCTTTGAACTTACAGAGATCTGGATGGAACTCTGCCTCTGGAATGCTAGGATTAAAGGTGTGTGTGCCACCATTTTCTGGCCTCTATGTCTATCTAGTGACTGTTCTGTCCTCTGACCCCAGATAAGTTTATTAGGGTGCACAATATGTTGGGGGACACAATATCACCACAATCTGCAGCCACGTTGAATGATATAACTAACACTTACTGGAGAGTTCTAATAGTGAAGCACTGAGCTGAGCTGAAAGTTCTTCATCTGGAAAGTGAGCTTGCTAAAGGAACGAACAACTTGCAAGTTGACCCAGAATTAACCCCAGCTCAAAATAAAACTTCAAGCAAATGCTGAATTGCTGTTATTCATTTTTCAGTTACTTCTAAGGTAGCACAAGTGTCTACATAGCTGTAGATTCTGAGGTAGCTGAGGAGGGCTAGGAAACCCCCCAAAAAAAGTCTCTATGGGAAGAACACATGGACTTCAAGATCTTCTGCTGAGTCTTCAATCATGTGGCATCTGTGCGGCATGTGTGGCAAAGGAAAGCAGCCCCGTGGTTAGGTGGCCTGTTTCACAGGTGGATTTAGCTCCTGGTGGACCTCCACCTATCTCTCTCTCTTTCTTTTCTTCCATTCTGATTATCTTTGAGACAATGTCATGGTAGCTAGAACTTATAGTCATGTAGAGGTCAAGGCTGCTAAACATTTCACCAAGCAACCAACTGATGGTCCAGACAGTATTTTGTTGGCCCTTTATATGGCTCATGTTTTCCTACTTTGCTCATGTTTTCTCACCCTTGCTGAGAAGCTTAATCCAGTTTCAGCAGACGTCCAAAGTATCAAATGCATTTGCATTTAAATGCAAATTCTAAATGTAAATAAAGTTGATTTTTAGATTTTATTCAACCTGGATAGTCTATGTTGCTTGTGCTGTTCCATTAGCTTAAGTAACTTAGAAGTGACAGTCATGTGGAGAACGTACTGATGGGTAATTTTGACTTTTGTTATTTTCCTATAGTGTTAAAGACCTGAAGACTTTTAAATGATAGTGAATAGTGCATAGCCAAAAATTATTATGATTTTTTGAAATGATGTCATTATTTCACATGAATGCTCTACTTAAAAATAGAAGCAGAGAATCAAGAAAAAAACCAGGGAAGTAACCTCTAATTTGAAATTGGATGCATTGTGATGCTTGTGCTGTAAAAATCTGATGGTGTATTAATGTCCCCACATATATTATCCCAAATTGTACCTTTCATTTATAATGGCTGTTCCAATAACATAATAGCCATTTACCTGTAATTATAAGTTTTCAAAGCCTGAAATGATTCCAATTGTTTTTCTCTGTACTTTTCATGTACAATGGTTTTGTGCAGTTACAAGATCCAAAAGGCTTATTTCAACTTTCTGTTTCTACCTCTTGAATCATGTTGCAATTTAAATTAGTTTTTTGGTGCCTGAAGAGCCCTAGGAGATTACCAAGGGCACTAACCAACCTCAGCCTAAGGACTCTCAGGACTTAATGCTTGCTGACATTCTGTTAGCCACATTAAATCTCCAGTTTCATCATGAATGATTAAACCAAATACACATTCCTTGTGCTTCTCTATTTCACCATGAAATGCAGCAAAGCCACACTCCATTCTCC
>CABHPQ010132405.1:0-16885 GCA_902168405.1 Peromyscus aztecus | reverse complement strand
TCGCCAGCCAGACATCGAGGAAGCAAGATGACAAGGCAGAACTGACAAAAGGTACCAAGCCACATGGCTAAACATAAATAAAAATTATGGGTTAATTTCAGTGTAAGAGCTAGTCAGTAATAAGTCTGAGCTAGTGGCCGAGCAGTTATAATTAATATTAAGCCTCTGTGTGATTATTTTATAAAAGGCTGCGGGACTGTGGGTGAGAGATTTGTCTCTCGGACCAGGCAGGACACAGAAAAACTTCCGACTACACCCTCGGAACAACATTGTAAGGTGAAACACCTTAGTGTGGAAAGAATACCATAGAAAAGATACTGCAGAAACTGCTTTAGGACTGGTTCCAGTGGCTCTCAGCCTTCCTAATGCTGCTACCCTTTAATACAGTTCCTCATGCTGTGGTGTCTCCCAACCATAAGATTATTTCATTGCTACTTCATAACTGTAACTTTGCTACTGTTATGAATCATAATGTAAACATGTGATATGCAGGATATCTGATATGTGACCTCCAAAGGGGTCATGACCCACAGATTGAGAATCACTGGGTGAGCTGTCTCAGTGGGCAAAAGCACTTGTTGCTGAGACTGACAACCTGAATTCAACCCCTGGGGCCCACGTGGTGAAAAGAGAGAAGTGACTCTTAGAAGTCATCCTCTGAGGCCCACATGTAGGCATGCCCACATTCACATACACACATACACAAAATCAATAACTTTTTTAAAAACAGAAATAGTGCTTTAGATTTCCGCCAGTCTGTTGACATTTGCACATCTGATAATTCAGGAAACACCAAACAGGGCAAATATAAAGAGAAATATCTGTTAAACTACTAAAAACTACAAATACGGGAATTTATGATGATATTAGCTTTCTTTCCTTGTCCCTTATTTTCTCCTGAAGACAGAGTATTTCTGTCATTCAATGCACTTCTGAACTTTGCAAAGCTCCTTCAAGGGGAGCAGGAACTGTACCTTTCCTGTAAGGACTACTGAACTTCTGAACTTCCTTGGACAACACTCTGTGATGATACTTTATTTGTGCTGAAATGTGATACTTTATTTGCATGTTAATAAATAAAGCTGCCTAGAGATCAGAGGTCAAATAGCCATAAACAGAAGTCAGGCGGTGGTAGCCCATGCCCTTAATCTGATCACATGGCAGGCAGAGTCTCTGTGTGGTCAAGGACACAGCCAAGCATGATGACATGAGCCTTTAATCCCAGTACCAACCATAGAGACCTGGAGGTCTGTATAGATAAGCAGTAACAAGAAAGTCATGTGGCTTGGCTTAGAACCAATGAGAAGGCAGAATAGGAAGGCAATAAAAACACAGGTTACAGCCAGGCGGTGGTGGCACATGCTTTTAATCCCAGCACTCAGGAGGCAGAGGCAGACGGATCTCTGTGAGTTTGAGGCCAGCCTGGTCTACAAAGTGAGTTCCAGGAAAGGCGCAAAGCTACACAGAGAAACCTTGTCTCGAAAAACCAACCAACCAACCATCCAAACAAACAAAAAAACAAAAAAACCCACAGGTTACACAGGAAAAAGCTCTCTCTGTGGAAGCTACTGCTGGTGGTAAGCTAAGGCTAGTCATAGCTATTGCTCTGATCTCTTTGGCTATTACCTCTGTATTTGGCTCTGTGTTTCTTATTTAGTAAGACTGTTTGGAAATTTGTCTACAACACTCTAACAATGTTAGACGATGAGTGACTTCTCTTGATGAGCTGCTCTTATTTTGGTCAACTATAGAATTACTTTTACTTGAAAACTAATTTAAAAATAATATTGTCCCTTGGTTTTTGTTTTTTTTTTTTTTCTTTTTTTTTCTGCTGGGTAGTTTTAACTTGACAACATGTTCAAGGAACCAAGAGGAAACTTGCATTTTCAGCTCAATTAGTATAATCTCTATTAACGTTCCAATGGAATATTTTCACTGGAACAAAAGAACCTGGGTTGACACTTTTTAGACGATGTATAGATAGCCAATATGTACATGAAAACATGTTTGATAACACTGGTGGTCAGGCAAAGGGGAGAGATGCTGCCTGACATGTACATAGCCCTGGTGTCATCACTGGCAACCCATAGTCAGACAACTTTAAGGAAACACAAATTAAAAACTCAATGAGACATCATCTTGCATCTGTTAAAATGGCTATTATTGATATGACAAAAGATAGCAAATGTGGGTGAGTATAAAGAACAGAACACTCACACTCTGTTCACGGGCATGTAACTATAAAAAAAAAAAAAGTAGAAGTTCCCTAAAAACACAAGCAAATGTACATTATTGAAGTTGAATAAACCAGACAGAGAAGGACAGATATTTTACACTCTCTCTTACAGATGGAATCTAAAAAAACAGAAGCATGGGACAGTTGTTTACAGGGATTAGTGGGAAAATTGGGGAGATGTTAGTCAAGGGTACAAAGTTACAGTTGTGCTGTTTAAGTACCTTCTTAAAGGTGTAGTGTTTTAAGTACAGGCAGGTAAACAGCACTGTGTACTTTAAATTTGGTGAGCATAGATCTCAAGGTTTCTCATACACACAAAGAGAAGTCTGAGATAATGGATTTGTTAATGAATTTGGCAGTGGCAATCATTAGTTCTTGAGTAAGGTCCGTGAAGTGACAGGAGTTAACTTCACTTTTGAATCTTAAATGTTATTTGAATCTGTCCTAAAGCCTGATTTTTATGGCACAAGACAAATGAAATAAAATCTTCCTTAATCTTTTTATTCAAAGCATGGTTGAAAACCTAACCGTAACATAATTGCCGAGAGATCTGATATAAATGCCAATCCTCGTGCCCCAGTCCAGAACCATGCAAATTACAATCTGTGTTTTAACAAGATCCCTAGGTGACATGCACGAGAAACACCTAGTTCCAGTTCCAGAGTCTCACTGTCCAATCTAATGTCTTTTTCTTGAAAATGTCTATGATTTAAATCTCTATATCCAGCCATAAGTAAGTAACAAAGAAATCTGATGCATCCTACTCAGTGATATCAGCTAACTGTGTGGCCTCCATACCCCAGCTGCAGTTTCTTCTGTTCCCAGTCTAAGTGGTGCATACCTTCACTGCACTGCAGCCCCCTCCAGCCTGTGGCACAGGAACACCCGTAGGGGTCGGGGAGACAGAACACGTAAGACTTGCATCCCTCTGGTCCACTACACCTTTCTTTGCACGTCCTGCCGAATGTGTGTGGCTCACAAGCTGTGGGAGGAAAAGACACAAAGACCGATTCAGAAAGCAAACTGCAACCCCTTAAAATGCTAAACTCTCCTTTCAAAGTTTCACCTAGAGAGGGAAATTCTAATCTGCGTGCTGGCAGCGGCAGGGACAAGCCTGCCATCATGATCCACTTTCCAGAAAACAAAACCACCACCTCTCAAAGAGGGGCTCAGGGCCACCACTCAGTTTCACAGGTTATGAACCTTCAGTTTGACTGAAGCACCACAGATTGGTGTTTTGTTATAACTCTCCAGTGGTTTGCAATAAATAACCTTTAGAAAAAGTATCTAGTCCACACAAAGATGGCACCATAGACATGAGAAAAGCCCTTTAGCCCCCTTCTCATCGATGTCCAGATGTAAAACTCCATTCAGTAATGATGGCTCTTTCAAGCTATGGGTTTGGTCATCAAGCATATCCACTTACCTTTCTCACACGTCCTCCCCATAAACCCAGGAGGGCAAATGCACTCGCCGGTATCGTCATGGCAGACACCACTGTTCATGCATGTAGTACAGGGACGGTTACAGTCGGGCCCCCACTTCTGAGTTTCACATCCTTTTGTTAAGAAAAACATGGAGATGGAATGTAAAGCATATTCACTCAACAAACTGTTATTGAACAACTAATACATGACAGTCATTTTAGCGGACCATGGGGAATGAAGAGAAAATATAGTCTCTGGTCTCTGAAAGCTAATAGTGTAATAGGAGGGGAGAGAGATAAACAGTAAATAATGATAGAAGCAGAGACAAGGAGTACCAAATCCTGCCTTGCCAATAGAAAGGGCATAAAGGAAGGCTTTCCATGGGAACGGGATGCAGATTGGATGTGCAGGACCACGAAAGCGGCAAGGAGGATGAGGCTAAAGAATGTGTCCCGGGCAGAGGCACTGTGAGGGAGAAGATTTGGCGTGTTCATGGCACGGTCCAAGACCGAAGCATTTTTAAGACAGATCCATGGCATCTCAACCACCGAGGAACCTGATAAAAACCCAAACCTCAGGCCGGGCAGTGGTGGCGCACGCCTTTAATCCCAGCACTCGGGAGGCAGAGCCAGGCGGATCTCTGTGAGTTCAAGGCCAGCCTGGGCTACCAAGTGAGTTCCAGGAAAGGCGCAAAGCTACACAGAGAAACCCTGTCTCAAAAAAAAACCAAAAAAAAACCCCAAACCTCAGACCCACAACATTGGAATGAAAAACTCTTGTGCCAGGAAGTTGCAGCCGGCAAGCCCGCACGTTGACTCTACATGGAGTAGGCGAAGGAGGGCTAAGACCAAAGAGAAGAAATAGCCAGTTGCCTACACTATTTCAGCTGGAAAGTATATGAAAAACAAGTGAAGCAAAATACCAAGACAGGCAAAACTCAGCTCAAGGTGGCAAAAGCTTCCTAGATCTTTCCTTGTTACTTCCAATACTTGGTGATTTTTTAGGTTGTTAATTAGACTCAAGAATAACTTCAAATATACAGAAAACTCAGGAGCACTGGTATGGCCCTTTGTGGTTGAAAATTTAGTTTCACTTTTCTTCTGTAGGGAACTAGTATCATTGTCCCCAAGCACTAGTCTCACAGTGCTTGGATACATGCCTGCAGCTGATGTAACCTCCAAACCTCCTTGGCAAGAACTCCTGGCTATCAGTACTTTCTCTAACATAATCAGGAAGACTATCAACACACACCATTGCTTACAGCCTTCCACTTCATAGATAAAATTACACGATGTCTGAAAGCTAATAGTTACGTTCCTTGGCGTACAATAGGAGAAAGAACTCTGCAGAAACAGTGAGAGCTAGGCTACCAGGCACTTACACATGCTAAACATAAGGTCAGACGATGTAAGTGGAACAGGCCCCTCTTGCAGGAAACAGTGCTCCCCAGCTTAGTATCTACATCTGTGGATGTAGCCCAGCCTCATCCCCAATTCCAGGAAGGGAGAAATACTAAAACTCTAGAGGATAACAGGGGTGATCTCTTAGGATGGAGAAGTTGAGTTTGTTGGTAATCAAATATTCGCTTACGTGACTTAGCTTTTCTTTTAAGCTTTGTGATTCTGTATTTAAGAAACCATATATCCATGGCACACAAAGGCAAAAAAAAAAACCTATGTTATGAGAAATCTTTTGTCGAGGAGAAAATTTATACTGACATCTGTAAATATTATCAGTGAGGTTTCTATGACAAAATGTTAAAGCATCATCTGCTTTAGTCCACACAGAAGAGATGCCTCGTGGCTATGGGAAATGAAAAAATGCCTCCAGCTTCCCTCGCTGAACATGAAATGAGTCATATTGGGGAATTATTGTTAAAGAGGGAGATTATAGCCCCACTCGAACTTCCTTTGGATGATTCTAGACAGCAGTGCCTCTAAATAGCTTCATTAAATATGCTAACACAGAGGCATCATCATCTACTCCAACCAGAAAACAGTATGGAGATTAGAATGGGATCTTTTGCTTTAGGAGAAAAGGCCAGATAAGCTCCTGATTCTAATCTCTATTCATGTTTTGACATTTGCAAACAGCTGTGGACTAGACATGGTGGCTCAGGTCTATAAGCCTAGCACTTGGGAGTCTGAACTAGAAGACTCTCATGAGACCCTCTCTCACACACACACCCCCAAAAAAGCAAAGATTTAAAACATTTTTCCAGATGACAATGTAATAAATTAAGAAATAAAATTTGGTTCCTATACTTGGTTCCTGGTACCCTGTTTCTAAAACCTTCAAAGTGATGAACATCTTTTGATGCTAATGAGATGCCTTTTGTATGCTAATGAGATGCTAATGAGATGACTAATTCTGGTGGTGAAGGCGCCCTTAAACAACATTATGATAAGGCTCACCAGAAACACCAAGGCATGGCTGGAGAGTTGGGACATTAGTCCCACCTGTAATCTCTAGGAAGGGCTAAGGGTTGGAGGTTGGCTAATGATTTGAACAAAATCGAGAGAGCTTCTGGATTAGAAGTTTCCTGGAGAGTGCATGGAAGTGCAACCTATCCTGTCCCTGCTCCTGTGTATCTCTGCCCTGTGGCCATTAATCTGAATCCTCTTTAGTGGTCTCTGTTATAAACCTGAGTTATTTCCAAGTTCTGGGAGATGATCTAGCAATTCACCAAAACAAAGAAGAGAAGCTTGAGAAATCTTGATTACAGCTATTCAGGCAGAAGCACAGGGCATGATCTGTGGTTTTTCAACTTGCAAGCACAATAAGGGCAATGACAGGTAACTGAGCCCTTACCTGTGGGATCTGACACTATCTCCAGGAAGAATCACAACAGAGTTCAACTGTGAGATTCCCAGGTGATATCTTCTGGAGACTTTTTTGGTGTGGTAGTACCCACTCACTAGTGCCAGAAATCATGTGTTCAAGTGAGAGTTAAGAGTAGAAAAGCCCTTCTGTTTTTCCCATACTCAAACAGATATATACTAGTCTAATGTCTGGTCCAAGACAACACACCCATTTGTCCCAGATTCTGAGGCCTTGAGTATACCGCATTATATTTGACAAGATATATATATCTTAAACAATGAATGCAATTGTTCCTTTACCATCTGGGCTGTCCTGTGTAGTGGAGGAAAGGCGAACTGGTTCAAGAAGTAACTGAAAAGCTAGACATCAAAAGCTGAATCCTATAGATCTGCTAACATCCTGTCTTGTGCCTTTAAAGACTGGTTTATCATGAGCACTGCACAAGAAACCAGTTTTGGGAATATGAGCAGATTTCTCTTGAGTCAAGTTCCAATTATCCTGACTATAAAATACCTTACTTTACTTTATATCTCTTGAGGTGTCTTGGCATGGGACATAAACTAGGTGAACCACACTTTTCATACTCCTTCCATTATATTGTAATGTTGACTTATCTAATTATATACATACCTGCTCTGACTGGGAATTACCCAAGGGATAGGAGTTTATTGTGTTATACTCTGTCTTTAACACCAACACAATACTTTTCAATACACTTATCAATACCCTTTATTGAATGAATGAATGAATGAACATAATGCAAAGCAAAATAAATTACCCTCGTGAATTAAAGAGCTCTGTCATCAGAGAAATGACAGAGACTTAGACCCAAAGGCCTGGGTGATTAATAGCACAGATCACTTGGCATGGCTGAGGGAAATTCAAGGCAAGTCTCTTGCTTTCTATAAATCAATTTCCGCATAAAAATTACTGGTGCTGGCTCTTTCCACCTTGATGATTATACTTGATGATTAAATTATAGGGAAGAGGAAAGTTTTCCCTAGTTCTAACTCTTGCAACTTTCAAATCTAAAAGCAAAGATCACATTAGAGAGTTAAATTATCTAACATGGGACTTGGAAGAACTAATGTTTACCAAGGAGCCCAGACCTAGTCCTACTCAGTGAGACCATCCTCCTCACTGCAACTCCCCTTCTAATGGGGATGGTCCTATGATACTACTATGACTTCTGTTTCCTGGCTCTACTCTTGCCTACGGCTCCCTGTTCAGGCTGGTAGATATCTACGTATTTAGGCCAAGCTAATTCTTTCTACTGGGAATATAAAACCCAGAGGTAAAGCATTGTGGACCTTAACTGTAGGAATAGAAAACTCCTAGATGGAAAGCTTAGCCCAACCCCACTATCTCTGAACCCCTGATTTTCCCTAGAGTCTATCTTTTCTGCAACTTGCTTGTTAGCCTCTGTGTCAAATTCCCAAGAGTCCTTGGTATCCTGCACCCCATCTCTCCATTTTGCTTATGTACCACTGACAGTTTCCATAACTTTCAACTACAAATCCTAACAACTACACCAGTACAGAATGGAGGCCTCTCCATCACTTACTCCGGACTATCAGCCTGGTGAAGGCCGAGGTGAACAGGTTTCCTCCTATGTACCTGGCCGAGTACACGCCAGCATCCTGGGGCTGAGCACGAGGCAGGTGCACTTCTAAAATATCAGGTACTTCGTGCCGGGGCACTGAATGGATGAAGGAACCTGCCAAGGGAGAAAAGTGGAAGAAAACAGTTTGTGCTCAAACACTGCTATTTGCTTCTCCTTACCATCAAATAGCCTCACAGTCAGGCAACCTCACATCTTCCCCGGGGGAAGTTGAGACTTTACTTATTATGTCACAGTTTTTCTTGTATGCACCTATAGCTTATATGTGTATGCATGCATGTACATGGATATTTGAATCCCTGCCTCCATTTGATCAATTAAATAATCAAGCACATTGTCTAAGAGGGCTTCTGTTATAGATAAAATTTGATAGGTGAATCATAGCATCTTTTTAGACAACTGCCATTGAAATTGCAATATGACAATATCTAATGTGTTAGATGTTATCTAGTGCCTCATACCACAGACATGGAAGGAGATGAAACAGACTCACCATTTTTATAAATCACTGCATCTTCTTCTTTAATTAACACCTTTCTGAAAGATATGCTCACATTATCTCCCTTGTCCACAGTCATAGTTAAAGTAGCAGGTAGGAAGGAAGCTTTTAAAAGAGAGACAATGAATAAATAAATGCATATGTACAAAAATGAGTTCACACATTTTCCTCTGGAATGAATAAAACACCAAAGTCCAGAGGATGAGACCCAGCACATGCCAAGCATTACCTGGCTTTTCTAATATGAATAATAATAGTGGATAATAGACCATATGAGCCTTTTAAAGAATCTAATGAAAGGAATGGTCATTTCCTTTATAAAATACAAATATATACACGCAATATACATATGACAATTTTATAATGCACGTGACTGGGGAAGTGGAGACGTCATGATGATTGGCATCTGCTATTACACTATATCCTGATATTAACTATAAATATTAACTATATTAACTATTAATCTGCTACCTTTCCCCAATCTTTACCATATTTACTCAAAGTACAAAAGGATTCTAATGGGATATGAATTTCCCCAATGTAGAAAAGACAGTAACATTTCCTTTGCTCTTTTTACATGATGGTGATTGCTGCTTTAAAAAGAAAAAATAAGTGTAATGCTTTAGAGCACTCCAAACAAAGTAGAATGAGTATGATGCTGCACTTGTTTACGATATAAAGTTTGAAATATTGAAGAGGAAAGACAAGGATAGACACTAATGCCTTACCCTCTACCCTTCCATTAACAGGGATGAGCTGACTCAGTTGTGGAACTGGCCAGCACTAAGGGGGAACAGGAAGGATTCTGCATATGACTTACAGTGCCATCACTTACTGCAAACTCCTGCCTCTGCATCAGTCTTGGACCCCAACATTGCCTCAGTTGCTTAGCTTACTAAGAAGATGTGAAAGTGTCTAACATTTTTCCAGAAGCAAGTGTCTGAATTCCTTTAATGTACACCATCATCTTCAGAGACCGACACTCCATGGAATAAGATGGGGGATTATCTTTAGGTAGTGTTAAATCAATGTGTAAATACAAGGACTAACACTGAGAAAAGGCAAGTGACACATATCGCCTTCTTAAAGGGCAAGAGATGATGGAAGTCAACAGAAGACTACACAGAGAACAGGTGAAGACAAAGAAAATCATGGCACACACACACACACACACACACACACACACACACAGAATAAAGTGATAGAAGACATACCAAATACATGTAAAAAGACAAGGGATCCGAGAATGCATTAAAATATATACATATATCTAGCACTCTTTTCATAGATTACATATGAAACTAATTGGACACATCATCTTGAGAGTAAAGCAATAGAAACATATACACTAAACTAACTGAAAGAAACTAATTTTATAGTGTTTACATTGGAAAAGTACTTTTAATGCCAAAAAATGTTTAGGGGATCAAGATAGTCTTTTGTGGAGATAAGGAGCCGTCTAGTAAAATCTTATTAGGCAATCTCATTCACAAGGCTTGCCCATGTAATAACATCAGTCCTTCAAAAGCCATGAAATACAACACCAACAGTAAAAGGAAGAAACTGACAAGTCTCCAAGCACCCAAAAACTACCACGTAAAAATACACATGGCTTGAAGAATACTATTAAAGCCTTCAGAAACCTGTGGAACCCTATCCCCAATTATATGAATGTTACAAAGCACACCTCCATAAATAAGAGATTTCTGGTCAGAATACACCTGAATCAGAAATCAACAGCAGAATATCCTTCACTTGATAGCAAAATCACAAAATTTCTATAGAATTCCAGTCCAGGACCAAGTCTTAAAATCAGAGAGGCTCCACTAAGGATCTTACAGTGAGTCAGCTGGTTAGTATCTTAATTCTTGTTTTGCCTGTGTCTTTTGCATGGCGGCAAGCTTGCGAGACCCTGTCAAGTGCTCTGTGTATCTCTAGATACCCTATAACGGCAGGAGATGCCTCTGAATCACACTGAGAAGGCTTTGATGGTCTGCTTATTTGGGGCTATGTGCAGTGGCTGCTAACTGAAGAATAGTTCCCTGCCAGATCTCCCCTATATGGTCAGGAAAGTGAATGCCTTCAATGCCCTTGATACCCAGGGCAAACATGGAGGGAGCAAGGTAAAGGTTAGTATGAGCACTGGAAACAGATGGCCTTGGGCCTGAATGTATCCTCTGGCACCTACCAAGTAATTTCACCTTGGCAGCTTGCTCATCTATAATTCAGAAATAAAATCTACCATGAAGGCTGTTATGAATACGAAGCAGTAGAAGGTAAGCCTCAAGGCCCTCATGGTAGCAGTAAATGACATCACTGCTATGATAAATTTGTAATATGAGTGTGAGTGGCAGGAACTCAAACGGATCACCACGCAGAGAAGGCAGGCAGGGACAGGGGACATAGGTATCGAGGGGAGGCGTCAGAGCGCTCCTTCCCATGTTGACAGTTTGGCCACCCTAACACACAAAGTTCTTCCTGACTGTGAGAGACTCCTGTGAGAACGTTTCTGGTCACTTCATCTTTGGGGCTTTCTCTGCAGTTTGTTTATATTTTCTCCCCTTTGTGTGGAGATTGTTTAGTTGAGCGTGGGACTTCTCCCTGGGCATTGTATTCGGAAAGGAACTCAGATTCCTCTGTAGGCTCGACTCCAATGTAGCTTTTTCCCCCTACTCTGTGACTTTTTATTATTTCAGACTTGGTCTCTTAGCTCCCTGTTTTCTTAGGGGCACCTTCCACCTGCAGGAATGTCTCTAAGCTGGTCATTCTTTACCAAATACTAGCAAAGGACTTAAGTTGCATGCTCGACTTCAGGCTTCCTCTGGTACGGGAGCCTGTTATATAGTCAGTGTGCGTTTATCAAAGCCGTGTGACTTGCCTGGATCATAACAACAAGCACCGTTTAATAATGCTATGGACAAAACACTGTTCTAAACACAGGAATTTATTTTTCATAATATCCCTTTGACATAATCACTGCCATTGTCCCCATTTTACAAATGAGGAGACTGAGGTACAGAGAGTTTAAGTAACCTGGCTCAAAAACACACAGCGATTCCAAAACAGCTTTTTTTTTTTTTTTTAATTAGGGAGCTCACAGGTTACAGATAAGTGTTCCTAAGACTTGGCAGGCCAACCACTTCATTTAATAAAATGAGATTGCTGAGCCCGATACTGGAAGCTGGCATGCATAATATCACTTGGATGAGGAAACTATGAACACACTTCATTTGTTCACTTTAGGGCAAGAGGAAAAGGAGGAGGAGAGTGAAAGTTGTAAGCAAAGGTGTTTCTCCTGAATGAGAAATGCTGAGCGTGGTTTGAGTTGTCGATGTTAGTGCTGTTAGGATTCTGCCGTTCCTGCTATATCACCGCACATGCGCAGTTCAGTAGCTAAGCAAGGGGTCTTACATCTTACATCAGTGCGCTGCGTGATTGCATAAATGCACCCAGTGCGTAGCTCTGCAGGCCCGCATGCACACGTGCAGGGCAATCCTTAAAAAGCCGGTCACAGACTCCTCCCCTCTCTTCTGCTCTCTCCTCCTCTCCGCTCTGCACGTGTCTTCCATAGGCCTGGTCACTCTCTTCCGTCCCCCCACCCTCCTCCTAATAAAGCTCTGATACTGGGTTTTGTCATGCTCTTTCTCGCACAGTAACCAACGCTGCTTATTTAAAACCAAAAACAAGCGTGAGAGTTGAGATACAGACTCAGGACCACACTCATCCACTGCAGCTTACTTTCCATTCATCTGTATCCCTACCCTACTCTGATCACTCTTGTCTAAGACATAGATATTATCTCTTCTCTCAACTCCTTTCCCTTATGCCTACCCATCATCCATCAGTTCTGCATTAGATGCCTACAGGGGCCTTACACACCCCTAGAACTCAGATTAGGTGGTCACATGGTGATTCTTTTCTGGTCACAGCCTTGCTCATAGTATATGCCCTCTGCTGTTTCCTTGAGGCTCCAGAAGGGCAGGACCACATCTGTCTTGTGGTAGCTGCTGCTAGGCCTTGCAATCAGGCTGGTGTTAATTCTCCTAGGTCCAACACTCACTAGCTAGTGAAGGTATCTGAATACAGGAATGATGTGCTCCATGTATTAATGGGTTCTTAGTAGCCCTCATTATGCATCTGGAAAAGACTAATTTAGACGGAAACATTTGTAAAGTTGCCAGAGGAATGGCAGGCAGGGAAGTCTTCTGGAAACAGACTCCAATATATGACATACTCAGAAATAATTGTAGGAAAAAGACATGAATGTGGCTTGAGGCTGGGACCCCTCAGTAGAGCACTTACCTAACATGCACAAAGCTCTGGGTTCAACCCCCAGTACTGCATAAACCAGACAAGGTAATGTTCACTTGTAATCTCAATACTTGGGGAATGGAGCAGAAGGTCAAAGGCACATACTTTGCTGTACACAGACTAAGCTGGAGGCCAGCCTGGTAACATAAGACCCTGTCTCAAAAAGAAGAATGAATTTGATGCGTTTGATTTCAATTCTTTTCCTGCTTTTGTTTTTTAGTACTCTTAATGTGTTCGTGTTGTTTACATACAGATGGGTCCTTTCTATCAGCTTTATCATCACGACTAGGCAGTTAGATGTTCTACTGTCAAGTTAGTTCTCAGGTGAAACTTCCTTTTCTTCTCCTGGTTCACTCTGAAACAGATCTTTGGATCTAAAACTGTTACAAACTTTATCTGTAACTCACTACTCCAAAACGAATCCTCCATTGAGGTTTGAAGAAACTGCTGTTGATTGTTTTAGATTTCATTGATTTAAAAAAAAAGTTGGATTGTTGGGGTGTGCAAGCCAATTTAAACTGTGTTTGGCACATCTCAAATGGATTTTCTGCTTCCTCCCCAGTTGTATGAGTCAGCAGCAGGGAGGAATATATTGCTGCTTGTCCCTATCAAGCTGTGTTCCTAGACAGGGATGTGAGTTCCCATGATGGTGTGTGTGTGTATGTGCAGGTGCACATGTGTGTTCTAGTATGCATGCACATGTGTGGATTAATGTGGAGGCCAGAGGACAGCTTCTGGAACTGTTCCTCAGGAGTGCCATCTGCTCTTTTTATTGAGACATGGTCTTTCGTTCATCTGGAGCTTAACCATTAGGCTTGGCTGGTTGGCTAGCCTTCTTCAGGGTTCCTACTGGCTCTGCCTCCCCAGCTCTGGGATTGCAAGCATGTACTTTTTTTTTTCCCCTATAAGAGTTCTAGGGAGCAAATTCGGGTCCTTGTAGTTACAGGAAAGCAGCACTTTTTCTAATTGAGCCATCACCCTAGCCTTCCCAAGATATTTGACTAGGTCACTAATAGTAGCAGTAGCATAAAGACGTAGCTTTGACTGCCTAAAAGAGGCTCACATGAGCCCAGCTGCCTGGAAGAGACACTCTGACCTGTAGCTGCCCTCAAGTTGTGCAGTGCACTTCAGGGTCGCTGCATTCCTGAGGTGTGGCTCATGCAGGGGTGGGCTTTGGTGGTACAGCTGTCTTGGAGTCATCTCTGCTCCTGTGAGTGACCTCTTACTCATACTCTTGTAAGAAACCCCAATAAACTAATTGGTTCTTAAAAAAAAAAAAAAAGACGTAGTCTTTCTGGTACCATAACCAGTATCACTCTCTCTGTAACGTATTTCCTCCACTGAATGACCAACAGGAAAGGCAGACCCAGTCACCAGTCTAAGATGTTCTTACTGTCCCAATACTGGAGAAAACCTGTCACCTCTTTGTCTACTTTGTGCTTCCACAATTAGTACACACCCTAAAACTCTGAGTAGGAAAACTAATCCCCCTAAAGCTGGGTGTGGTGGTTCTTGCTTCTAATCTCAGAGTCTGTAGCCAGCCAAAGCTACAGAGCAGGACATTGTCTCAAAATAAACAAAACACCAAAAAAAAAAAAGAAACCTCCACTAAATTACTACACTAGTGTACTATAATAATGATTGAACCTCACTATGAACCAGATTGTGTTACTATCCTGTAAGTGCCTCATTTGATTTTCAGAAAAATCTGAAAATAATCTTTATCCTCCTTAATTTTCAAATAAGGAAAACCTATGATTTCAGTTAAAAGTAACTTGCCCTGAGCCAGCCCGCTGGCGCTCAGACCCCCGCTGTCTTCCAACCTCCATTCTTGGCTCCGGTCCTGCGGGGGATTTAAGTAGAGACCTTGTACTTTTAAAGCGCGTGCTCAGAACTGAAGAAAGAACTGTTAACATTAAGGCTGCTATACAGAGGGCTGTGTAGAGCCATGAACACAGTCTCTGCACTAGAAATAATGAAATCCCATTTCTTCTGTTTATAAGCACCCTATGTGGAATTGTGTTACTTTATACAAGTGTTTGAAAACATAGCTGTGCAAATCAGTGTGCTTCTGGGATGGAGCATATATATATATATATACATATATATATGAACGTATGTATGTATATGTATATACATATATATGCATACGTAATCTTACTCAAAGTTTAACATAACTGTGTAGGGTAGGTGTTGTTATACCCATTTCACAGAGAGTGATAAATAAGAACAATAGAAGTCAACTAGCTTGTTTCAAGCTGTACAGCTGGTGAACGGTAGAGAAAGAATTCAAACTTGGAGGATATAAGTGTAAAAGCTAACCCATCTCACTGTTGCTCACCATGAAACCTGCCTTGCCTCATTTAACTAAATTTAAAAGATCCTTTACCTCTGTGACCCAAGCTTAGTTCAGGCAGCTCATTAGTGATAGTTTTTAACTTCAAACACTCTGTTCAATGTGCTTTACATATTATCATTTATATTTCACCAAGGGTGACCTCAAGACAGCCCCAATAGGAAATGTTGACACTTCATACTCGAAACGAATGGGGCCACAAATCTCAGATCATCTTCTTTAGGAATGTGGAAACTCAGCAAAACGGCACAACGCTTTACACAAATCAAACCCAAATGACATGTGAAAAATAACAGAGCTGACCATCAGCCATGATAGCTTTGGCACACCTCATATCCCTTTGCTCAACCTCTGTCCCCGCCGTGGAGAGCTGCGTTCCTGGGAATGTCTGCCCTATGCTTTTCCCACTTGGCCCGATGTCATTTTAAGGTGAATAGTATAGTTTGGCTAAGAAAGTCCTTTGTTTGTGAGGAATGAAGATTTTTATCACTTTTGACCTTAAATTGAGCTTGCCGCCTCCAAATATTTTACTTGCTGCAAATTCAAAGAAATGATTTCAGGTGGATGTCAGAGACGGGCTGATTCTAAGCTCGCATGACTCAAGGTACAGTCATGGGGAGAGTAGGCACTCGTCTCTGGGCCCAGTGATACAAACACAGAATCTCAGGGCTTGCTCAGCAAAATTCTGAGCCAAAATCTCCATTTGCAAAGAGTCACACGTGGCTTGTAAATATCTTTAAAGATCTAAAAAGCCCTGCCAGGCCAGCAAAGTAGAACAGCAGGTAAAGGCACTTCCTGTCAAACTGGCCACCTGAGTTTGGTCCCTGAAGGCAAGATAAATGTGGAGAGAGAGCAGCAACTTCACAAAGTTGTCCTCTGACCGTTACACCCATGCTGTGGTCTCACACACACACACATACACACACACACACACACACACACACACACACACACACACACACAAATAAAAAAATCAGTTAAAACTAAAAGAAAAATAGTAAAAATAAAAAAAACCCAAAGGCCTGCAGATTCTTACATCAAAATGTGCAGAGGCACTCAACTTACCTAGATCAGCTGTATCATTTGCAATTAAATCCCTGAGGGGTATGGAAATACGGGTCAGTGGTTAAGAACACTTGTTCTAGCAGAGGACCTGAATTCAGTTCCCTGCACCCACATGGAGACTCACAACTGTCTCTAACTTTCCAGACACCCTCTTCTGGCTTCTGCAGGCAGCAGGCACACATGTTATGCACAGACATACATGTAGGCAAAACACTCTTGCACATAAAAATTAAAACTTTTTAAGAATAAGAATTTAAACCCTTGAAAGTGCTCACAATACCATCATTTCACGAAATGGCATCACTTGAACCCTATGCTTAGGCAACAAAAACTTAGAAGGAATGTCTTTATTTGTGGTGTCAGCCATTCAAAGAACATGGCGGATGGATGAGGGGACAGATAGTTCCTTTGAGGTCAAGGCAAGGTCATCACAACATGAAATCTGTGCCTTCTTCACAGAACACAGCATCAAATCCATCAGACAAATTAAATCCATCAGACATCTGTCTACCTGTCTGTCCAGGTCCCAGGGCCTCAGAGCACATCA
>CABHPQ010132403.1:0-21299 GCA_902168405.1 Peromyscus aztecus | reverse complement strand
AAAAAAAAAAAAAAAAAAAAAAAAAAAAAAAAACCTTCCTCTAGAGCATAGATTTCTGTCTAAAACTTCAACCAGAAACCGACAGTCAAAAAGGACACTGCAAACATGTTTGCTTTCATGAGAAGACAGGAGTTCACTGGGGATCTTTTCTGTCCCTCAGCATGGTCCTGGTTTCCAGCCACAGAATATCATTACTCACTGAAGAGCATATTTGAAAACACCGGCAGAGATCATGACCAAAGCTCCCCCAGGGAGAAGTCAGTACAGAAAAGCCCTATTTTCCCCTTCAATGTACTTAAGATTTTCCTGCTGACCGTGTCTTTCTTTTCAAAGTGCCATGACTCTAATAAATAGCAAAGAAATATGCCATGCAGGAAAATGTTGCTCTTAAAAAAGAAAAACCACTCATGCTGTAACCATCTTATAAATTAAATTACACCAAAAATATTCCAGTAACAAGTCCATCTGGGTCCTTGGTTGGCTTGGACGTGCCACCTATATTTCATTTGTTCTTCAAATAACCCTGCAAGGATATTCTAGCATATCTATTTTATAGATGAGAAATATGAAGTTTAGAGAGATTAATTTGTCCAAACTAGTAGGTGTTAGAGACATTGTAAAGCCAAACTACAACTCTTACTCTTTGCCTCATACGCTAAGAAAGTTCAATACAGGAGTTACAAACTAGACCCATGTCAAACAACTGTCCTTCACTGCTGAGAGGGGACCAAGCAGAAACAATGTTCTGACCACAGTCCAGCTATACCATTGGTTTGCTTTCAGTGAGGTGTTCATTCATGTTAGCGTCCATGAACATGAGAAGCACCACATAAGAGAAAAAGAACTCTCTGGCTTAAAATAAGTATTAATGACAAGGACTAACAAAGGATTCTCTCTCTCCCTCTCCCTCTCCCTCCTTCTGCCTGTCTCTTGTGGGCACACTCTCTCTCCCTCTCTTTCTCTCCTTTTCCTCTCTCTCTCACCAGTATGTGTGTATGTGTGTGTGTGTGTGTGTCTTTCTATCTCATCACTTTATCTTCTACCAATAATAGTAAATGTTTATTTGCTGCCTTATGTGCAGTGAACTTTTTTTTTATCTGGCTCATCAACTAATGAAATGCACACTTGCACACTCAGGACACACTGGTTATGTTCAGGCCAGCTCTCAAAGGGAATGCTCAGGTGTGTAAAGAGAAGAGATACTGTAATGATGCTTACCACTGAGAAGCAGTCAATAGTTTCATGTAGGCCTAGCTGGTAAAACAATGAGGTATCGTATCATTGAGAATATGTAAGTTCCAGCCCTACACATCTTTTCACGTGAAAACATGACCTGAGTGTTCTGACCAATTACATCTGTCAAAAATTCAAATAAACAAACATTAAGCAGTAGTCCATTTGGCAGACCCCACAACAGTGACCTTCAGAAATCAGCACCCCAAAGGAAATACAAAAAAGAGCACATGTAATAGTCACATATATTTAATCACAGATTCAGATGTAAGGAATAATGATACCCCTATCTACTACCACCATTGTGGCAGAAATTTTTTTATCATCTTATTTCATTTTCACTAAGTCCCTAAAATAGGATATAATGTTCAGAAATTTATAGAGGAAAAAAAAAAACTAAGGCTCGGCAAGGTATAAAAACATGTTCAAAGTCATGAGATGTCAACAGCAAGGAATAATCCTCGGAAATCAGTTCTCTCCCTTTCTATTCCACACCAATACACTCATCCTTCAAGTTCTGTGTACAGAGGACTGTGCTATGGTGACTATGGTAAGCTTCGTAGGGGAGATGAGAAAGATTGATGAACATCAGACATTCTCATGGTAATTTTTAGAAGGAATGAATTGTCAGTATCCACAACTGCCTAATAGCCTAGTGTGAAGATTCTCGGGGCTGTAGAACGGAATACTTGATGCTGGACAGGAAGATGCCCTTCTCTTCCAAAACTACGGGTTTGTTCTTTATCAACAGCTAAGGTACAGCTTGTGGAGAGCAATAAATTCCTGAATCACTTTGAGGGTCCAATATTCTCAGACAGGCAGGGCAGCTGTAAAATGACTCTAGGATGCAGCTCTGTGGTGACATGGAAATTAACTGCTGTTGCACGGCAGCCTTTTCTGTGAAATGAGGTGACAGCCCTGAATAGCATGGTAGGAACAATATGTGGGAGAGCCTTTATTCTAGTGGCAGCTTTCACAGCGCCATGTCCATCTCACATGGTCAGGCTCCCTCTGTTGCCCTGGAGACAAGGGAAGGCAAGAATTCTCTTCATCACCGAATCATTAGCTGCTGGGCACAGACACCCTGTCTCAGCTCTATGTCCTACACTACGCTTGTCATCTGTTCTGGGTGTGTGAAGAGACATAGAGGTGGTTTGATATGCTGGCAGCAAATACTGAGAACAGGATCTTTGTGACTATGGACTAGCCCTCAGTCAAGTTTAGAAAGATGTGTCCACTTTGAGAAGGGATAGGAGTTTCCTCAGACTAAGATACAAGGACTCATTCTGATGGGAGATAGGTCATTTCATCTTCATGTGAGGTGGGTGACTAATGAGAGACAGGGCTATGATATGGGGCAGCGGAAAGCATCCTGGAACTATGTGTGACTTTAACTTGAGTGAGTGGCTCTGCTTAAGATAAAAGGCTAAGATGGCAGGATGACCCACAGGAATTTCTGACACACTGAATGGGCTGCTTGGATAAGTCACGGGTTACATGCCTGAACACTACTTGGTTTAGCAAAATTAAAACTCCTTACACAGCAAGCAGGTTTCTCTGCCCCTAATATGAAACTTTGGGATGAAGAATGGAATTTGGACATGTGGAGTGCCAGTCTTCTTGTAGATACATGTCTAATTCTGGGGATTCTGAATAAATAGGATCACTTGCTCAGGAAAATAAGTCAAACTTCTTTGTTTTCAAGAAAAGAAATTGGACCCAGCAAAAGGCTCAGTCAGTTTGTTTACTGGGAATACTGGCTGAAATTGGGGATATCCTTTGAATATTACACTGCACCTCATTTAGTCTGTCATCTTCAATGAGAATTGAAGCTAGAGGGAGCCTACTAATGCAGGGTTAGTGACTCCATTAGGGTTCATGTCAGTCTGTAAAAGAGTTGATTTGGCTATGCAACGTACAAAGTTGCTTGCTTAACATCATACAAGACACCAGACCCCAGTTTGGACAGCATTCATGTTTTGATGGGTTATTGGCTCTGAGAGGTCCACTATAAAAAGTGTCTCTATGTGATTACTCTGTAATAAGTGTTACGTGTGTATGTAATTACACACAACATTGTACCATAGAAAATCGGTGCAAAAATACATGGTTCTTTCATAGAATTGCTACATATAACTGTATGAGTATATGCCTGACATTCCTACATTTGATACCCCATTGAGCTCAATGCACACAGAATCTGGGAACATTTCTTAATATCATGATCAACTATAAGATACATATATTATCTTGGATATTCATGTAATAATCTGATAAAAATAGATTTGTCTTGAACTTTTTTCCTTGTTTTGAGTGATCTAGAAAACACTATTCATTTTTCCACTTGTAATAATTTATTTTTTATTAAAAATTTTGTAACAAGAAAAATCACAACATTCTTTTAAAATTATTACAGCTTGAATCTTCCATAAGCTGCCAGAATAAATTATTTATGTTGGAAGACTTATATATAAGGATACTTTTGCTGCTTAATGTATTAGAAAATTACAGATCTCATACTTTGCCATACTATCTCAAAAAAAACAGAACATTAATTTCCAGCCAGTTGTACGTTACAAGTATTATGAAGAAATTTCTCTCAAGACATTTCTCTTTCATTTTGTATCAGAGAATCCTTATCTTTTGAAAAGGCTGCACGCTCAGTGTGGTATGTTTTATCTCATTAACAGTAGAACACATTTTCTCAAATATCCCAAGTGCAGATATACACAACTGCAACATATTCTTGTCTACAGTTTGGGAGTCTTATTCACCATATGTTACTGTCAACGAGTGAGACACCTAGAACAATAGAGAGCTGTTTCAGAATCCCCTTACTTTCAATCTATTATTCAGGTTAATGGGGATGACACATTGGTTTTCCTGTTATATCACCACAGTGGCAATCTTCTAAAATTAGGGACTGCCAGTCTAGGGGGATCATAAGAACTTTATATCATTTTAAATTTAACTTCAGTCTACTTGGGAGCTGTTAGAAGTGATTAAAGGAGATTTCTAGCCATTGTATTCAGCCCAGTAGTCTGGAAGTTCAAAAGGTAAAAAGCATTTTTCACCATAAATAAACCGAGAGACAAAATTATTTTCAATGAAGTTTCAATTTCAGTGAAAATAAAGTAGGTAATTATGTTGGCTATTATTGAGGTCACTGCCTTCATTGACCATCTGGTTTAAGACTAAAAAATAGGTATCATTTGTGATATGGACAGAAATGAGCAGTGTCCATTGCTTCCTTTTTAAAGTCCTGCAAATTCAGTTAATTCACATATTAACAATCTTCATGAAGCAATTACTGGGAGGAAAAAATGACTTAGTGGTCTTTTAGAAGCTGAAAAACTCGGGGGAATGGGGAAAGGGGGGGAAGGAAAGAAATATGTCATGTCTTACCATTAATTATCATTGCCACATTTCCATAGTTACTGTTTATCATATGTTGCTTGCCAAAAAAAAAAAAAAAGTAGCAGACCTGATTTATCATTTCAATTTCTGTGGTCTTTGTATGTGGAATCTTCAACTTTATTTTCAAGCTAGAAACATTACTCCCTAGTAAGAAATAGGATTTAATTTTTGCCTAATTTTGCTCTATTGTCTGTCACCTTAGAAGGGATCAAAACAGCACAGGAAATTGGGTAGATGCTCTTTAAAGTCCTTTTCAATGCATAATGCCTATTTTATTATTTCCTTCTACATCCGAGAATGTCATTACTGGATTTTTGCATACATGTTGCTGCTACCTCTTATTTCTGGAGCATATCAAAGGAGAAAAAGTTACATTTCTTTGCTTTGTCTTCCTTTGCAACTTTTCAAAGACATAAGCATATTGTTCAAAGAGAGCGAGAGAGATGCATTTAATTTGATTTGAGTCTTTTACTTTAGAATGGCTTTTATTCACATATCCTTTGTAAAAATCCAGGTTTGTTGTGTTGTGTTCTGCTTTCCTAACACAGAGGCCACTCGCTTCAGGTTATGCTATTCATTCAGCCTCAAAATAGAACACACACTTTATGAAGGTCTCCTTTTCTGAGTCCATGGTTGTCGGACAGGCTTTCAAAATACCCTTGCTGTTGAACAGAGATGTCAGCCTAAAAACAAGAGAGAGGGAGCTGGAGTTGGAGCAAAGGAGAGTAGAAAAATAAGTTGCCAAGAGAAAAACAGAAACCTGTATTTTCAGTGTGAGGTCATTTCTATTCAGTCAAGCGGTTAGGAATGATTCACAGTCAAGATTAATGATTCTATACAGGTGGAGGGAGGGGTTCAGCAACATCCCCAGCAATTGCTCCTGACAAAATCCATTATGCAGTGACTCTCACGTGGAAGTGGGTGTTGAAACATCACTGGAATAGAGGCTGCAAGCCACCAACATGTCACAGAGGAGCTGTTCCGGGGCAGGGGCTGGGGAGGTGGCATTTTAAGACAGAGATGAAGAGCTGGGTACTACTTGCAGAGTAAATGATTTACTTACAGATTTTTCTCCTGGGGGTGGTAAAAAATAAAAAAAATCAGACATCTGCCCCACTGCCACCTATCCAAATGGACAGTTGGGAAGTATAAATGAAGTCAGTGCTGGGAGGTACAAGTGTGACTCCCTAACAACCACCCATGTGCACACCCACACCCACACCCACCTCTGCACTGATTTTACTCTGCTCCGTCCTATTTCTTTAGAGTACTGAGAGCAGAAAACACTTTCCTAGGTCAAGGGACAAAACCCTTTAAAAGTAGTACTCAGCGCAAAGAGCGTGGGGGCAGGTGTGGGCAGGTGTGGGCAGGTGCAGACAGAAGCTGCAGTACTCAGTGCAAAGAGCGAGCGTGAGGGCAGGTATGGGCAGCACAAGCAGTTGCAAGGTTACAGATGGCCAGTTTTGTTTCTTGCCACAAGCTTCATGACTGCAGGAGTGGTCTGGTGCCCAGTGACTGAGATGTCCTTGCTCCTAATACCTCACTCTTAGTCCCCTAGACTACTTGGGTCATTGGTGGCTTTGTTTACCATGACACGGCTACTCTGCTCTTGTCTCAGGAAGAGCGAGCTGACTTCACATCCGCTTTCCAAGAGATAATATTTCATCAGGCAGGACCAATTTTGCACTTTGGAATAAGCTTGGCAATTAGATGGACACAAAGAAATCCAGTAGTTTCCTGTTTGGACTATGAAATTATTTTCTCCATTGCTAGTGGTTATAATATTGACTTCTTACAATTATTTTTATATTGGCATCTTAGCTGTATGACCTGAGAGAGAAGACTCAGCCCCCTGTGGAAAGAATAGCTGTGATTATTGGATAGCACCCCACAGCATATACCCTTTAGCCCCACTTTAATGCCAAACTAGAAATTAAGAGGTAGCCTGGCTGTGGAAATGGATGAGGAAAACTGTCCATCCATCACCAAGGAATGATCCCTTCTCTGGACTGCCAAGTGCATAATATTCCCCTGGAGCAAGACTGCACACAGGAACCCCACTGTGACACATTCTGTGATGTTTAACTCCAGAGGGCCCGGCAGCCCCATACACTGGTGGTAATTGTGTCATACAGTTGCTATCAGGTCCTAAAGTCAGAAGGTCAGGAGAGTTTAGCTAGTTTCCTTTAGTGTGAGGTAGAAGTGCAATTAAAACCCATCAGAAAAGCCTCACCAAAGCCCATTATCTCTGTGCTATTTTCGGCCCTTAAAGGATGTGTGCTGCCTTGGATAACCTTCAGTTTATTCAATAAATATGTATGCAGCACGAACTGTGTCAGCCGCTGTTCTGGATACTGGGGTTAGCGAGGTAAGGACAGACACAGACCTTGAGCTCATGGAGATGCGTTCTTCTCACCACTCATATGACAGTGTTAGGAGATGGGGAACCAGTCGGTGTCCTCAGCAAAGGCCTTTTCTCTCGTGGAATAGAAGGGAGCAAATACAGCTGGAGAGTGGTGAAAGGGAGGCAGAGATGAGATGGAGGGAGACAGGCATCGCATCATCCACTATCTGAGAAGCCGGGATAAGTAAGAGGTGTGGATTTTATTCTGAGCCCAGTGGACGTAGAGGAAAGTGGTATGTTTGGGGCCTTTTCATTTCAAAAGGAGTATCTCTGAGTATTATAGCACTGTGGACAGTGGATTTCGTGTGGCAATGGGGAGACCAGCTAAGAGGAAGTGAGATCACAGTTTTCTAGGTGAGAGGTGTGGGCAGCTTGTGCTGTGTTTAGGGTGAAGCAGATAACGAAAGTGGAAGGAGCCAGGAACTGCTGGAGTCCTGTGCCCGCCTTTGCACTTGGTTTTAAATCTAAATTTCTAGATAGTTTAGAACCAAGATGTGCCTTGCTTTCTTTGTATTGACCCTGTCATGTAGATATCTTGTTAATGGTTGAAATATTAAGGCAACTCCACAGAGTTAAAAGGGAGGTTTACTTTGTGGGGTAATTTACAAGTGAAGGGATGGGTTACAGGGTCCGGGAAAGGTGTAGTGCACTCCAGCAGTGTTCTCTGGAGAACTCTGCTTGGTCTACCTCCAGCATCCAGGATCCAGGAACCAAGAGAGCTGGCACTTCTGGATCTCAGATCTTAAGCGCTCCTGTCTTGGCCCCGCGTAGTAGGCATGACAGTTACTGGAAGCCTCAATGGGGGTAGTACTTCCAGGACAAAGCTGGAACAGCTACCCACTACATCTTGTCCTGACAGTTCCTACCTGATCTACCTAGTGGAGAGAGAAATGGGAACACAAGTTGTGAATGCTTGTTGATGTCCAGTATGGTGGTCAGTCAGATAAAAGAGTCTAGTGGTCATGTCCTTGCATCCTGTTGATCCCAACCATTGCCATCCATTACCTATGTGAGCATGGATAGCTCAAATTCCTTCCTTGAACCTTGGATTTTTCATGCCTCTGGATGACAGTACCTACCTTATAAGATTAACAGAATTAACTAAGTCAAAGACAAAAAGTGCTTAGAATAAAGTTTACTACAGACCAAGTGCTCAAAACACAAATGGCAGCTTTCACATTCTTTTTTATCATTTGACAGAATTGTGCTGCTTGTAAAGATATATCAACATGATTCCTTTTCATCACTAAACCTAAGAAGTACTATATAAAGAAATCATGTTTAAATATCTATTCTAAATAAAAGAAGAACTAAAATTTGTTACTTGCTATATGCATGCATCATAGTCAATTCTATCTCTTTTAAACCCCTCTATAATCAAAATAATTACCATCTGTGGGCAATCTTTTTATAAATGGGTACACGTTTTCATCTCCAAATCTCTCATACCAGGTAATAACTTGCTGTACCCATTTCACAACCTGAGAGCCAAGACTCAAAAAGGTCCAAAGCCAGTGAGTTTGTGATCTAGGATGTGACTCTTGGTCCATATGACTCACAATCCTTCCCAATTTTCTTAAATCATGGTTAATAGACTGCACAAGGCTGCCTCCAACTATCAAAGTCATCATTAAAGCAATCAGGAAATTAGATTTCTCCCTTCTCCTTGCCCTGTGCCAGCTCAGGTTTTCAATGTGCCTTGACTAGTTCCCAATTAAGAATGTTCTGAGCTAAATTCTTAGCCTAGTTAGCATGTATTGATCATGCATTTTGATGTCATTAGTCAAGCCACCAACATCAATATGAATTCATTATGGGCTTCTCAAGAAATAAAATGAAAAGGGTTGGAAATCTCTGAAAACCTTTTTTTTTTTTTCATATGGTCATTCAATCTTTTCCCATTATTCTCACTTTGTTGCTCTTGGCAATGTAGTTTAGGCTCTATTGATGTTAGCATTGTAAGCTAAATCTATATTATATGCTTTATCACTTGGCCATAAAAATTCATTTATCTTGAAATTTGGGCATGATTCTTCTTTACTGACTGAATTCTTTGTCATAAAGTTTTGTTGTGTGAGTTATGTAGTTCTAGAAAGAACAAGATACAATGTGGATTTATGATTCCTTTGTTTTTTTTTCTGCTTATTCCTCCAAACAAGACGATGAATTTAAAATAGCAAGTGAATAACCATAATATTAATTATAGGGTTTTAGCTGTGTAAGCATTACAGCTAACAAAATCCAAGGGTTCTCAGCAGAAAGTTGTCAAAAAATATACTTGTGTTTTGCAAGAGTTGAGTTTCAAACACTTTGCTGCCTGGTCCATGTCAGGCAAGGGTCCTGGTGATAATGTTGGGAGTCAATGCCACATGTTTATCAAGTTATCATTCATTATCATTCATATCATCATTTACTAAAATTCAATAATTCCTATAATATAGGTGGAATGAAATGTTTGGTGTAAGTTTAGAAGATTTGGGGTAGTCCTAAAATTACAAACTTTCTTGTTAGACTGGTGGTTCTCAACCTTCCTAATGCTGTGACCCTTTAATATAGTTCTTTATGCTGTGTTGATGCCCAACCATAAAATTAATTTCCGTTGTTACTTCATAACTATACTTCTGCTACTGTTATGGATCATAATATATGTGTTTTCCAATGGCCTTAGGTGACCCTTGTGAAAGGGTCATTCTAACACACACACACACACCCCTAGGAGTTGTGACCCACAGGTTGAGAAACACTGTGTTATAGACTATAAAGCAGGAGGCTTCTAAAACATGTTTTTCAAAAACCAGAATGAGTGACAACGAAGTGGAGCTTCCATGTTTGTTTACACGGGCTCCTTGCTCTCAACTTAGTACCTTTTGAGGTGTGTTGTTCTTTCTCCCTTCTTAACACAAGCAGAGACATCAGCTTTGTGTTCAGGAAAAACTCTTACACAGCTTTTCAGAGAACTTGTGAAGGCTAGATTGTCACAGGACTAGAGACACACCTTGGCTCTTCAGGAAGTTTAGCTGACAAGTAACCTCACTAACCATGACTTCTCTCACATGACTTTCCCAAGGGGTGGTAGAAACAACTGTCTATTAGACACAGGTAGAACACCAACGACAGACCAAATCTATGATTCCATTTCAGTCTAGTTTAATAAACCAGTGGATTTACCGAGGTTAATTACAGGAGCGTGAATGTGGGGTTAATTTCACAAGCTTCAGTGACTAAGGCAACATCATTGAAAACTCCACCTGCACAGGTGACTTCTCACAAAACCAGCATCCTTGGAGCTCCCTGCCCAATTTGCATACACTTCCACTGAAAAGTCTCCACAACAGCAATTGCACATTGCTTACACCTTAGGATTGTGTCTTATAACTCTCTCATGAGGTTCATGAACCCATTCCCTTCTCTCAACAAGGGAATGCTCCAATCCTAAGAAAACAGCTTCACAACATCCTCTGTCTTTGGAAAATAGGTGTGCCATGTTCTAATCTAGTCTAGCAGTTTTCAGGTTCATATGGGTCTTTTCTTTTTCTGCAATCAGTGGATTAACTAGCTGGCCAAGCCAGCCATTGCTTAGATTATTGACCAGAGCATTTGCTTTGTAGGTAGACTTGACAAGCATTAAAAAAAAAAAAAAGAGTTGTAACCTGCAACGTCATTAACCTGACTAAACCTTGGTTTACACCTGAAATAGATACTAAACAGAATGTAAAATGTTCAAAAACTTTGACAAATTAGGAGCACCTGGTGTAAAAGGCACCACTGTCCGGAATGGTATGAATTGGATCCATAGGAATAGTCAGACACAGCGGTGAAGGCAGATACCCTGGGAATGTGGGATGAGTAGCACCAGAGGACTTCAGATTAACTAAGGGGTCTACACTCACTGGCCCTGTAGAAACATAATCAGAACCCTAGAAGAGAAAATCAGATCAGCCAACCTGAGTGGGATCACTAAGTATGAAACAGCACATCAGTGGCAAGGAAAGTGTCTAATGCGGTGCAGAGTAGGGCTTTGACTGGACTGCCAAAATAAGCCAGAGTTCTCCTCTCTTTCTCCTGTACCTTTACATGGGAATCCTGTGACTGTCAATCATGGTTTTAATTCCTTGAGTAAAGTAGCCTAGATAGGAGCTAAATCCAAGATCCAACTCAGTGTAAGACCTTAAAGTCTGTAAACATGTAAACATGATCCCTAGCTCCAGACAACAGAGCAGGAACACCCGCCAAGTAAGACAGGCACCACACTGGGGGCAGCTTCATGTGGGTAATTCCCTGTCACTCGGCCCAAACCTGGTGCCCCGGTCATTCTGTTGTCTTTACTCTTTACTCCAGGCTATTCTCCTTCCCACAAGTCAAGAAATAGAAGCAAAGTTTGTAGAATGCCACTGAGGGGAGGGACTTACCTGAAGCTACCACTTGAAGGCAGGGATGAAAACTCAAATTACATTCCATTGTGCTCCAGAAATGATTTCTTCCCTCCACAGCCCTGGAAATGCAGAGATTGTCTGACAAAACATGATTTGAAAAGCAAAAAGTTACTGAGAATTTCTTACTACATTCCAGACAAAACCACAGATGCTTAGGATCAAAGATAAAAGATATGCCTGAGGTTACAGAAATAAAAGATGTCTACTACTATCCTCACTGAAAAATGCCAGCAAATGTCTCCCTGGTGACAAGCATTTGATCAGTGTGGACAATGGAAGTTGGAAAGCAATGGCCTATTTCTGATAGCTTGTACTGTACTTGAGAAGACAAGAAATGCATATGGAGAAGGAACATTTGTCATAGGCTTAGTAAAGCCCAGTAATATACATGGTACTTATGAATGAACTGTCTATATGTCAGGACTTGTTCTATTTTAGTTATACATATTAACTCATTTAATTTACATAACAGTTTTGGGGTAAGGTATCAGATACAAAATTAATCATTTTATTGCTTAAATGATGATTGGTTGAGTGACATACACAATAAGCTCTTGTTTGATGGAACCAAAGTTTAAATCCAGGCTGTTTAAACTCCATCTTCATTCACATCCATGAATGTCTCACTATGTAGACCATCTGCCCTGTGGCTTCAAAGGTGAGATGATATATGTGGGTCAGGATACTCAGAGAAGTCTTCTTGGTGGAACTTGTCTAAAAACTGAACCTCGAAGAATGGGTGAAGAGTTTAGGAAAGGACACACCCATAGCAGAGTCACTGAGTCAGGGTGAGCTGGGGACACTAAAGGGTCAGGAGAGTGGCATAGACAGTGCTTAAGAGTCAAAGAGGTGTCACTCCTGGTCTTACACCTTCTGGTCTACCACAAGGGTCCTTGGGTAAGATACATAGGTTGCCATAAACTGGAAATAATACTAATACTAATAATGCCTATTATGCCAAGTGACTGGAATATTCAGTAAAATGACACATAGGACATCTTAAAATTTCTAGTACTTTAATGTTAGTTACATGCACACCAGTGTGAGCCTGTGTACATGTGTGTTTGCTAGCAGAAGAAAGACTGTTTCATAGAGCCAAAGTAGATGAGAGAAAGATTCTAATCATGTCCTGAGGGACCCTGGCTACGCTGTGATCCAATTAGCAGTGGGGGGCCACTGGAGGTTGCAAGTGAGAGAATGAGTGGAGAGTACTGTGAAAACACTTTCTGAAGCAACGCAATCTGGCTGTAGCACTTCTGCGCAACTTAATTTAGGGGCGAAAGAACAGACACAGTTGGGAAGCTATTTTAGAAGCAAAAAGGAAGCAATAGATATGTAATATATGAATTTTTCTATATATTTCATTTATTCATTCACTCAAAAATACTCAGATACTCATTGAGCACAGTCTGTTACAAAGTGCTGTTCTGGGCATTGCCTACCAAAAACCAAAACAAGCAGATTCCTTATCTTCATGCCATTTACATTTTAGAAAATCTCATTAATTTTATTAGGGGAATAAATTCAAAACATAAGAAAAATAAGTGTGGAAGAAAGCAAAAGGTGTAGAACAAGGTATTTTAAACATGTCCTGTGGTGGCTCTTCCCCAACTCCACCCAAATCTCATTCATTTGTGCTTAACCTAGCCTTGGTAAGGCTTCATCTGCTTTAGACAGAAACTCTAACATCTGTTCTCTGTGCTTTAAATAATACACACAGCCTCTCAACTATATCCAAACCAAGCCATGGTCTTTCTCTTTCCACGTCGGGATCTGATGTCCCCAAAGGCACAGCTTTCAAACACTTCTTGCCACCCACGTTTTACCCATTGAAGAATCTCCCCCAACTTCTGGCCCCCCACAACTTTGCTCGTCTTAGAAAGAGCTGTCTAATGTTGCCCTTGATCCTTCAGAGACACCGCTCCCCCCTTTGGGGTCATGCTTTACACACCTTTTGCTTAACCAGCAGGGAAAGAGCTCCTATAGCTAGTAGGAAAGGATTCTGATTACTCTTCAACCTCCTGCCTGAAGGTCAGTTTTTGTAAGTTCTATTGCATGAAGTGAGGAAGGTTGAACATGACTCGCTAGCTTGTTTAGCATCCCATGAAACTTTTTTCTTAAGTGAGGGTTTTTGTCAGGTTTTCTCTCACTTAAAGAAAAATGAACAATCTTCAGTGGGTAAACAGTTCTTCTGTCACTGAAGGAATTGTAGGAGTGAACAGCAATTTTCTTTTCTTTCTGTTTTCAAGTTGGCAAGAACTTATCAGGCATCAAGGAAGCTAGAATTTACTAATGATAAAAGTGAACTGGAAGACACCAAGTCCACATTCCATGAAGTTGCTTTACCTACTCAGTCAGAAGGACCCACACTGATCATAACACATACTGTTTCTATGGCTCTTAGACCCTCTCTCTCTCTCTCTCTCTCTCTCTCTCTCTCTCTCTCTCTCTCTCTCTGTCTCCCCACCCCACCCCCGTTTGTTTTGTTTTTGAGACAGGGTTTCTCTGTGTAGTTTTGGTGCCTGTCCTGGATCTCACTCTGTAGACCAGGCTGGATTCGAATCCCGAGTGCTGGGATTAAAGGTGTGCGCCACCACAGCCCAGCAGGGTCTCTCTTTTTATTGTGGGACTTCCAATGATGCCTGGCAGTTACAAAGCAATTTAAGATCATCACAATTTAAGTAATTCTTCCTGTTCACAACAGCCATACAAAATGGCTTGAAAAGGGGAAGCATCAGTAATCCCAAATGGAGAGTCCCAAGTAATGATGACCACATTTAAACCTATATCTTTGGATGCCACCACCATAAGCAATTAAGTATTATGTTTCAAATTTTGAATTTCTCTGGAATTTACATATGTAAAAGGACAATATGAGTTATTGAGATCAACACTAACTTTACTGGAAAGATTTGCACATGACTTGTTCATAGTTGTCACCTCTTTGTCCTTTTTTTAACCTCGGTAATGTATTTTAGAAAAATTAAATGTTTGGGCTCCAGTGCAGTAGCAAACGCATTTTTGAAAATTAACGATCATTTTCACTCAGAGTCAGGCATCCCTAAATGAGTGCTGTCATCATTTTGCACATTCTCTTGATTCCATAATGCTGTTTTCCTCACCTTGAATTTATTGACACCAATTCATTTTGCTTTGACGTTGGCATTAACAAGGAAATGGCTTTGTTTCATCCTGACATTATGAAATCACCTCTCAAGACTTAGTTTGACATTGTCGGGAGGTGGTTATGGTGATGGGGAGGCCGCAGCAGACAAGAGTGAATTACAGTGATTCCTAGAGGAAAAAATCATTAAGAAAAGTTACTGCTGTGTGATTTCTGTAGTTATTTTTCATGCTTAAATATCCCTGCTGTTTAAAAATCCTAAGAGGGCTTAGACCATATTTAGAACTCTCTTGCCAAGTATACATCGGAAAAATTGAGTCTCTAAGGAGACATTTGACTATAGCTTGACAAAAAGGAACCTCAAATTATATTTATAAAATACTCAAAGGCACTGAAATTCTGTCTTTAAAACACAACAACAACACATACACACATGGTCACACACACACACACACACACACACACACACACACTCACGGGAACTAATGACACAATCATCTCCGTTAAGCCCTAAACACTTGTGTTTCTTAATGCTGGATATCCAAGGCTCAGGGTAGGTCCTCTGCCTCCTTCTCAGGATGTACAATAACTTACAAACTTGTATCAGCACAACATGGGTCTATATAGATTATTCATCATAATTCCTACATTGTTTCAATACAAAATCTTCTTGCCCATGTTCTCAATGCCCCCATAACAGGTCTGTACCTCTCTCCTACCCTAACATAAAGCAGCTCTATCCAGACTTTCAGCCTGAGCTCAAAATTTAACTAACCACTTTCCCAACTGGAAAACAAACAAGCAAAAAAAGTTACCAAGTTCTTTCAAGGCCTCAGAGACACCTCTTCTCCCCCATCATCTTACTCACAATGCTCTGAGTGCTCTGAACATAATAAAAACTAATGTGTGTTGCTTAATGGAAAGTGAAAGGAATGCTTGTTGTCCCACATCTCCAAACACTGACCATCCTTGCTGATTCTCCTCACCTACACCCCATTCCCAGGTATATTTTGGATCCTCAAAGGAAGAAACCTTAATACACATGCCTGTCCCCCTATTGTTGATGCACAAACAAACAAAAACAAACATGGTAACCTTTAACACATCAAGGTATGCAGCCTGAGTCGGAGTGACAGACACCTCCAAGTGATTTTCCCATGTGTTCCTGGTTTGCTTCTCCCATCCTCTGCTAATCCTCCACTTGCTCCTCCCTTCCAAACACAGCCTGTGACTGCCTTCCCACTCTTGCTTTAGCAATCACCTAGCTCCTACTCCAGGAGACTGAAATGAAGTCATCAAGGAAAACTTCGTTCCATTCCTTGCCCTCTGACCTTTAAGCTTTCCATATCCAGGAAGCTGTGTCTGTCCACTTCCTTGCTTCTCTGCCCTAAGAGTTAGCTAACATGCTGTCTGCTTGCCAATAACAGATAGGCATGAACCATTCATAAAGAGGCAGAGGAAAAGCTAGACCAGTTTTATGTATTTACCCAATAAATATTTATTGAGCCTGAGTTAGTGCCTGAGACAACTCTGCATCGTGATATAACCAGTGAACAGGAAATGTAAGAAGAAGAGAGTGCCTGTGATAAAGACATTTATAAAGGTAGAACATCAAAGTCTTCAAAGATCAAGCTTTGAAAAGAGGTTTGTTTTCTTCAAGTTGCTTTAAATTCAACTATGACATCTTCTACTGGAAA
The DNA here is from genome assembly GCA_902168405.1 of Peromyscus aztecus. Taxonomy (NCBI): domain Eukaryota; kingdom Metazoa; phylum Chordata; class Mammalia; order Rodentia; family Cricetidae; genus Peromyscus; species Peromyscus aztecus. The sequence goes on along the minus strand of CABHPQ010132403.1, from coordinate 4,991 downwards.
AGGGATAGGACATTCCATCTCAGTAGTATCTGTGGCTTGGTCTTCAAAATCAACCATGTCTAGCCATTTGCTTCCATCATCAGTAGTTACCAATAAAAATGGAAGTCTGTCCTCAGATGCCATTGGCTTCAGGAAGTTCTGCTGGTTGCCCTCTTGCCAGGGACTCTGGAATGCTTGGTAAAAGGAGCCAGGACACTTGCTATGAGTATTGGATCATGTAGGAACTCATTCATTTTCTAAGATATTTTTAGACATTTAAGATAATTGACATTACTAGAAATATGTACTGATATCACAAATTCTAAATTTTGTAGAATGTGATGGCAGGATTCACTTCTGAATTGCTTTTTATCTTTTCAGTAAATTATACATTTCTCAAAAAACAGTAAATTCTTTCAGATATGTAAAGGGGTAAGAAACACACATACATATGTATAGATATATGTACCTTTATATGTTCAAAATACTGTATATATCTTCTGGGAAATTTGGACAGAATAAAATAGTATGAAGATAGAATTTAAACTGATAAAAATCAATTCCACTCTCCACAGCCAGAGATAAATGTGGGTCATATTTGGTTATAACTTTTCCCAAATTCTTAGCTAGGGCTTTCATTATATAAGACGTGGAAGGTGCAGATCTGCATTTACAGAGCAGACCATGGATGAACATCTCATCATGAATAAACAGCCTGCATCTGCTTTTCTCCTGACATAATGACTTGTTCCCGGGAAAGATGATCTATTCCTGGATGTGTGTTGCCCTTGTGTGTGAATATGCCTCCCATAACAGCCATCTTTCACCTTGAGCCCAGGCTAGAGGTTGCACCTTTTCATTAAATGAGAAAAGTATCTTTCTGATACCAAAGGAGAAAATCTGTGATTTCTCAGTACTGTCTTCATGAGCACCTTGCCTATATCTGTGTCTGAAGGTGTTGACCTAAATAGGATTTCAATACATCATTAATGATCTCTTTTGGAAAGCTGCCTAGCCTTAGGTTTGTAGGATTTGCAGTGAATTAATTCTTTCTCGACATCAATTGGGGCTTTTTGCATGGTATAAAGCCAAAGCCTTTAAGGTATTTAGATGGTGCTTCTTCCTCCCAAATTGGAGTTACTTGTCATCCCTTTCACACCTACTGGGATACTACAGCCTGAAGATATGTCTTCTTTAAAATAACTGGGGCTTTTTTATGATGTTGTAAGCAGTGTTTTCCTTGGCTGAACAAGAGAAAACATCACTCCTGTAACAAGTGCTCTGATAACAGATGAACAGCAATAGGATGGCTGCTCCCTCGGGTCAGAACCTGCTGTCCCTGATTAAGAAGATGAGGCATATCTGACCACTGAGCTGACAGCCTCCACGCTGTTCCTGACAGACACTTGAGCCCTGTTCCTTGGGTTTGTTGCTTGGAAATCAAGCAGACTGGATGCTGTCACATAAGGGCCATGCTTGCACCACCTATGTTCCTGAAGGGTACAGACACAGACAGAAACACAGGTTGAAAGCAAGCGATCAGAGGTATTTGCACATGATGGCTTCCAGATTTCAGTCTGTTATTTGAGTCTGTGCCTGATTCTTTCTAACCTTCAACAATAAACATGCAAAGGTGAGCTGGGGAGCGGGAGAAGCAGGTTGGGTTCTCTACTCACCCCCCACCACACACACACACAACATTACTCCTCAGGAAACAGACCACCTTTCTGTATACTGACTGACACAGATGAACACACATTAAATGAGCATAAATTTCACATCTGAGAGAATGGGCACTGCCATTCCAAAGTGACCTTGCAAGACTGTAGAGTACACGGCAACTGAATACAAATGTTCACTAACCACATGCTTGGACTCCAGGCTCTCTCAAGATTCATATCCACACAACATGTGCAGATGCTGCTTTGAGGGAGGCCATTCTCTATCCTTCTCGCTTCAGGTTTCTTGGATTGGAGATGTGAGAAATTCATCACCCTGAAGAATTAGCACTTTGCTCATCTACCCTGAATTTCTTGCATTAGGGAGACTGGAGAGGGAACTGAGCACTAACAAAGCCTACTTAGGTTGTCCTTTGTCCTTTGTAGAACACTTCTATATAATCCATCTCCAGCTTCCCAACAACTTGGGATGGGGAAACAGGACAAATGCTATTATCTCTGCTTTAGAAGTGAGGAGAGAGAACACCCAGAGGTTAAGTGATTTCCACAAGTTCACCCACCACATTAACCACAGAGATGAGACTTGAATTCAGCATTTAATTTTCCTCACCTTACCTTATCCTGTTAGTACATGTGAGAGACAAACTCTATCTTGATCCCATGGGATGCCAACTTAGACTGACAGGCAAAACAAATCAAATGAAGGTAGACACCAAATCTATCATCAAAACACACAAAATTACACAAGTCTAGCTGTCCTCAGACATCTCATCAAATGAGGGAGAAATTCCTAATTGTATTCTTTTGTAGTGATAGGCTTCACTTCTTATTAATAATAGTCATGCAGGACTGGGGAGACAGATATGTTAACAGAGCACTTGCTTTGTAAGCCTGATGACCTGAATTTGACCCCCAGAATCCACCCCCTAAATCCAACCGCCCCCCAAAAAAACAGGCATGGTGGTACATGCTTGTTAATCCTCTGCTGGGGAGGCAGAGTCAAGCAGAACCCTGAGCTACCTGACCAGCTAGCAGTGCATAGTTGGAAAGTTCCAGGAGAGTGAGAAAATATGTCTCAAAAAAAAAAGGGTGAGTTGTAGCTGGAGTTTTCTCCAGTCCTGCCTGGCCCACGGTCAGGACAAATCTCTCTCACCCGCCAGTCCTGCAGCCACTTAGACCAACCAAGTAAACACACAGAGAATTATATTGCTTGCAAACTATATGGCCGTAGCAGGCTTCTTGTTATCTGGTTCCTATATCTTAAATTAACCCATTTCTATAAATCTATACCTTGCCACATGGCTCGTGGCTTACCAGTATCTTAACATCGTCTTATGGCAGCGGCTGGCAGTGTCTCTCTGCCTCAGTCTTCCACTTCCCAGAATTCTCCTCTCTCCTTGTCCCACCTGTATTTCCTGCCTGGCTACTGGCCAATCAGTGTTTTATTTATCAACCAATCAGGGCAACACATTTAACATACAGAACATCCCACAGCAGTGGGTGATGCCTGAGTAACAACACCCATGATTGTCCTCTGGCCTCTGCACACATGTGCGTGTACACACACACACACACACACACACACACACACACCTAAAAATTAATCATGCAAATAAAACCCAAGAGAGTTTGGAAAAGCTAATTTTCCCTAATGTTATAGTTGTAATCAAAATGACAAGCCACATGCATACATACATATCAGCATGTTGGTCTGGCCCACTATATGTTCAATACCAGAAAAGTATCTGGTTAAAAGATAGCTGGACAGATGACACTAGCCAGTCCATAATAAGGTCAATGTTTCCAAAGAGAGTGTGGCTACTCAAAAAGAGAATTCAGAATTAATGGTCTGTAGCCAGTTTTCCTACCATGATACACCATCTCTCATGGACACATGTGAGTAAAAGATGGGGAATATAGCTGGTGTGCCTAGAACTTGCCCCCCAAACTCCACTGCAGTCTCTAAAGTTTCTTCCATGCCTCAGGATCTAACCTGCATGATCTATTTTATGTCTTGCTCACAATTTAGTAAAACAGCCACAAAGGCTGTGTAAATGGGTCATAATCACAGCTCCTCAGCTCCCTGCTGCCTGAATGAGTCCTCAGTGCAGCACGAATGCCTTTGTTATTACCCCGTTTGGTGGAGGTTATTCACTCTTTGACGTTTCTTTGCAAAGGATGGGAACAATTTGGAACATCTTTCCCTCAGCGATCCTGGGCTCGGTTCAGGTGGTGAAGGTAGAGGTCACTTTATTAATACAGCCATCAAGGAAAGCTGTCATGGCAACGCATTGCATCGATTCCTTGAAGTACAGGAGGCAAAGCCAAAAAGAGACACTTTCAAGTCTATAAATACAGACCCAGCATTGCTCAAGCATAGCAGCAGCTCACGGACAGGGCCAGCCTAAATGTATAGCTTTGAACCAAACACAAACAGAGAAAGAAAATGTCTCTTTAGTAATGTGATGGATCGTTGTGACCGTAAGGGAATAAGTGACCCTTTCAGTTTCTAAAGGAAAAATGAATAGAACAAGGAATGACACTAAGTCCTGGCTGCTGCCCTCTTTGAACAATGTACAGGAGCAATTTCTAGGTCTGCTTTTTGACATATTCTAGAAAGTCTAACAGAAGGGAAAGAAATCAAGATTTTGTAAATCATAGTTTGAAAATAGTTTGCTGTTTGGAAAGAACAGTTGTATAAAATGTTCAAGAACCCCACATACCTATACACATAAATGCTTACATAGTCACACACATACACATACTTATATATGCATACATGTGCACACATGGACACATATCACATGCACTTATACACACATACCTATGCACACACAGACACATCACATGCTCTTACACACATACACACACACACACACACACACACACACACACACACGCAATGTATACCTACATGCCTCTCACACACACACCAAAACTTCCCCACAAAAATAAGAAAAAAACTTGAAACACTGAATAATTTAGTGATATCCTTCTGGCTTTTCTCATCCAAGATACAAGAAAAACAGGAGTAACAGAAAAAGTAGCGTTCACTCCTATTAAATTCAGAATGGATTTATAAATCATGGCAATTCTGAGAGCTTGTTTATCTCCTTTGTGACTTGCTTACCAATGCTGTGAGCAGAGCTATCCTAATATCCTGAAGACTTCAGCCTTTCCACCAAGACTCTACACTTCAACTTCTGGCCACACAACTCTGTTTCAGTCTCACATTAATACAACCTTACCTGCCAATGTCCTCTGATTCTCTTGGGCACACTTTTTGAAAGCATCCCAAATACTGGAGCATCAGAAGGTATCATGTTACATGGC
>CABHPQ010132402.1:0-14202 GCA_902168405.1 Peromyscus aztecus | reverse complement strand
CAATCCTTCCTCATCCTCTTCTACAGGATTCACCAAAGTCCGCCTAAAGTTTGGCTGTGGGTCTATGAATCTCTTTCCATCGGTTACGGGGTGAAGCCTCCTTCATGACAGCTGGGCTAGGGAATGATCTATGAGTATAGCAGAGTATCATTAGGAATTTTAAGTTTTAAAATAAAAGCTGAACTAGAAAGAGAAATGCTTGTAGAGTGGCCTTTTGAAACAGTATTCTATGGTGGGTGAGAAAAAATTTAGGAATCCAGAAGTAAGTTAGTTATTCTAACATAAGTACTGAGGTGTCATGATAAATTAAATGAATAGTAATGCAAATAGAATTTATAAAGTAGTATGTAAGTTGGTATTTTGATATTTATTTTGTTAAAAGATTATTATAATGAACCAAGAAAACAAAAGAGTATTTATATAAATATACAATTAAAAATAAAATTTAAATTTAAAATAAACTTCTTTTGATCAATATGTCCATTTATATTAAAAGATAAAACATTGTATGATATAATATAGACATTCATAAAATTATGAAAGGAAAACATAATAAATATCCAAAACTAATTATCTTTCAAATATCTGCAACAGAAACAAAGGCACTCACAATCTAATGTCTAATGTTCTTAAAGATAGCCAAGTTAAAAATCACTATCATGTACCTTCAACATTCTATCTAGATCTATAAGCTTTGTAAAATATGATATAGGCTTGGCATAGTGGCACACATCTTTAATCCCAGCACTCGGGAGCCTGCAGCTGGCAGATCTCTGCGAGTTGCAGGCTAGGCTGATCTACACAGTAAGTTACAGGACAGTCAGAGTTATACAGTGAGACACTGCCTCAAATATGTGTGTGTGTGTGTGTGTGTGTGTATGCATGTTATATATGTACATATACATATATATGTATATACACATACATATATACACACATACACACATGTATAGCATATAGATACACTTACATGTACATATATGGGCATATGATATATGTATATTTACAATACATATATCTCTATGCAACTCAACTAATGCATTAGCAAAGACCTATAATCCCATTATTGTGAACATGGGTGCAAGAGTTGATGCCAGCCCAAGTTACACAGTGAATTCAAAGCAAGAAATGGTCTATGATATGTTGTCTAAAAAATAAATAAATACATGTATACATAGAAAACAAAAATTCAGACTTCTCATTTTATTCAATAATTATTACACTAATTTATATTTAGCATGTAATAGTGACTTAGCAAGATTGTGACTATGAAAGAATGCCAATATTTGTTAAAACAATGTTGTAACTTGTCACAAACTTGAGAATTTATGAATGAACTCAAAAAAAGGAATGAATATAACTCAAGGATAAAATTTAATTTGGTTTTTCTTTCTTGTTATAAATTAAAAAATGTTTATATCAACCAAAAAGCATCCTTGTTATCAAATCACAGATCATAACATAGTAAAATGCAAGGACTCTGGGTTGAAAACTCACCTGGGAAAAGCCAAAGTGATATATTTTGCTGTACTCATGTAGATGGCAAGTTAGTTACAGTATTATCTTGATGGAATAATGTATGAGTCTTGTGACATTTATTCATCTTTTTAAACACAAAGCTTAGCTCCACTGAGAAGTATTTGAGCTTTTCACTGAATACTTCGCCATGCTGTAAGACAATGTAAAAGAGTCAAGAAGATAGCAAGTTAGGGGTGAAGAGTTTTATATAGAAATCTTAGAACAGCATCAAATGTGAGAATATTAAGACTTCACAAGACAGCCATGCTACTAAGCAAAAAGTTTTATCCTACAAACAGAAGACTAATCTAATTCATGTCCATACATGTTAGGGAATTATTAAGTCCATTGACTATAGATTACTACATTAGGCATAATAGATCTCTTCCTACAAGAAACAAAATTGCCCATTACCTGCTATCCTGGGCATAGCAGCGGCTAATATGCTAGCATATGCAACTTTGTCCTCATCAGTCGCTTACAACTATTGCAACTGGAAATTCATCAAAACTGGATAGAGAGACGCTTTTCTCTTGGGGGATTCATAAGCAAAAAATATTACATTCATATATCAGGGGAAAACCGGTGGTGGCCTGAGCAGCATTTTCAGTGTTCAGAGTCCATTTAGGGTGAGGTCACCTCTCAAGCATCTATAACAAAGGATATTTATAAGATATTATCTGTGTAAATAAGAGAATATAACTGTGGGCAGCATTCTTATCTCAATATCCTCTACACTGAATTGCAGAGATAATGAGTTCCCTACATTTCTAGCAGTTATAGTTACAACTTAGTATATATATATATATATATATATATATATATATATATATATATAAAATCTCTTAGATAGAACATATTAAGTATTAGATTCAGGTTCTTTAGGATAGGACACCTTTTGGAATGATCTTTGTAACATACCATTTACCTACGCTCTAGACTTCTCTGGATTTTAGTATGTGTTTCTTGCTTGATATTGTTCGCATTGATTGTAGTTCCATCTTATCTAGGTCATTATCCCTCATTACTCCTGTACAATATTTGATAACCATTCCTTTGTATATAGTCTTGTATTAAGTTAGAACCTTCTTATTTAGACAAAAAGGGAGAGATGTAGTGGGTAGCCATTCCAGCTTTGGTCTGGAAGTTCCAACCCCCATTGAGGCTTCGGTAACTATCACGCCTACAAGTCGGGGCCAAGGGAGGGCCCTGAAGACCTGAGATCAGGATGCGCTGCTTTCTCTTCCTGCTTGGACTGTGGACATTAGAGGTAGACCAAGGAGAGTCTGTTGTGTATTTTCCAGAACCCGCCACCTACCTATCCCTTCATTTGTAAGTTATACCATTAAATAAATCTCCTTTTAACTACATGGAGTGGTCTTAATAAATTCACCAATAATCAGGAGCTTGAAATTAAAAATTGTTAGTATAATGAACAAATCAAGCAGAAAACTTAAAATAGTGTCCCAAAGATATGTTGTCTGTAGTTCAGATTTTTATTTACTTTTATGGAAATGTGGTTTTGTCTTTATTGGTGTACATTTGTTCATGTACCTCTAGAAGCCAGAAATTGGTGTCAGATCCTCTAGAATTGGAGTTCAGGTTACTGTGAGCCACTGGGTGTGGCTCCAGTGAACAACATTTGGCTCTTCTGCAAAACTAGTAAGTGATCAGAACTACCTACCCTCCTCTCCAGCACCACAGAATACTTTTTAAATCCATAATTGATTTTCCAAAACGTGCTGTATAGTGACTGTATGTGATTCATTATAGTAGATCTTACAATGTGGGTGATATTTTTAGTTTCCTGCTTATCTATGATTTTGCTTTGTACTAGAAATTGAATTCATAGACCCAACCTATGCACACTCTCTATTACTGTGTTATACTCCACCTCTGCAGTTTTTTTTTATAATTAAATGAATTGTTTTTATTGTATATGTATCAGTGTGTGCATGATGTATGCATGGACACTGGGGTATCTGGCTGTACTGTCAGAAGTCAGAGAGCAACCTTTTGGAGCTGGGTCTTTCCTTCCTCCTTCACGTGGGCTCTAGGGATCAGTTGACAGGCTTAATTGACAGTGCCTTTGCCCTCTTAAGATATCTCACCTGAACTCGCTCAATAGTTTTTGTATGTCTTTAGTTAGATTAAAATCACACTTGACAGTGAAAAGCACAAAAGTGTATCTAAGTCTCCAAATGAACCAATTTTCTTCTCAGGTTAGAGTTATTATAGAAATTTTTGTAAAATTTTCAGCAAATTTGTTTTTCTTTTATTATAACATCTACATGTTTGTCATTATAATATATATATATATATTATATATATGCACATACTTCTTGAATATATATTTGTATACATTTACAGAAAGGACAATTTTACTAATCAAAATGAAGAGAAAATAAATTTTGTTAAGTGACATATTTTGTCCAAGCCTTGGTCAGATGCTGTCTCTACCTTGCTGTCTTTTTGTTCTTTCCTAATGCCATTATAACCTACTAAAGATGCTCCAAGCAATACTTTGAATGTACAGATATTGAAACACAATTATTGCTCCCTTTCACTTTTTCCCCTTCAGAATGTATTCCTTTTTTGATAACTCAATTATCTGTATGTGTCCAACTGTCCTCCATCTGAGTCTTTCATTTGCGTCTCTGTCTCAGTCTCTGTCTCTTTCTGCACACATATGGATTTTCAGATGTAAGGTTTTCTTTCTTATGACTCTGGTTCTTCCTCCTACTGTTTCTGCCAAAGATTCCACCACTTGCTTGATGCCTGTACCTCTAGGAACTGAAACCCTGAGGCACAACCCAGCTCCAGGTGATGCTGGCTGCAGCTTGTCACATTCAGCACCCAGCCAGAGGCTCACTCTGCAGGCTCCAGTCTGTCTGGGGGAAGAGGTAAGCTGACAAGAATGACTTAATAGCCAGGGGCAGACGGTATACTCAGTGCATACCTGCCAGGACAGCAGAAATGCTGAATTTACCGTAAGGGATGAGTAGCTATTTAAAAGTGTCTAGCTGTAGGAAATTAAAGCTTCCAGATGGTAGAATTGCTGCTGATCTGTGTACAGACATGCCACTTTGGAATTCTTCAAGTAATCGCAATCTAAGTCCTTCTAGCTCAAAGGCAGTCTGTTCTTGCCATCCTGCTTCCATAATACTCACAGATTTGCATAAAAATTTTATTTTCCTGATAGCAGTTATGGTAGAAAAATATTTATACATTGTGTATGTAGTGTACGTTAGAAAATAAATTTGTTTAGATTCAGAACTCTTTATTCTCTTACTTCAACCTGGATAAGAAAGTACAAATAATACCATTTGCTTGGCTTCAGGAAATTATTCTAAAAAATTCATCAGAGATAATATTCTCTAAGAACTGCAATTACAGTGACTTGATTTAATAGAGATACTGTAGAAGGCAGTGATTCCTAACTCAAACTCCTATAATGCCCTACAAGTTTATTAACAGAGTATTAGACACTGGGCAACTTGACACAGACATTGCCCACTCTAAACTCATAACAATTCTCAAGGTGGCAGGAGGTATATTCAGAATTCAGATATTCTCAAGATCACACCTTTTCCTTCATTATTTGCTTTGTTACACAAGCAACAGGCTGAGGGTGATGATTACAAAGGTAGACAAAGTTAAATGATTTTTTTTCTTGATTAAACTAAATAAATCTTAAAGAGAGAATAACACCTTTTAAAATTTCTGAAACTGGAGACATAGATCAATAGGTAAAGAGAGTGCTACACAAGTATGGACTCCTGCGTACCAACTCTGAGCCCACACATTGATCTAGACACTATAGAACATGCATGGCATCCGTATGTTGAAATAATAAGATGCAACGCAGAGCCCCGAGAAGCCCCAGATACTCTTTAACCCTTTTAGTTTCCTTCCTCCTGCTATGACACAGTCAACCTGAGGTTGAAATCATTTATTTTAGCCTACATTCAGGGGTCACAATCCATCATTATGGGAAGATGGGAGGAGTTCAAGGCTGACAACTGCTGGCTGGTTTGCTCTTTGGCTCACTCATTCACCCATGCTTAACTTTCTTATAATATTTAGGACCAACTGCTAGAAAAATTGTCATTGGAAGAAAAATATATGACTGCTAATTTATTAAATCACCATAATCCCTAACAACAGTCTATAAATATGTGTTGTATACCTGAAAATAATTGTAGACTTCACCTCTTATCAAGAACACTAATCTTTGCAATAGACCACTACAGAAAACCACACTTAATCAAAATACAGACATAGAGCCTAGTCTCAATGGATACTTCTACAAAACACTCCCACATAGAAGGCTCAGGGAATATTGTGGAAGAGGGGTCACAAAGGTTTACCAGTCAGAGGATTAGGATGTGAGACTGTGTTACCTAAAAATATTAGAAGATAAACTCATGAAGTTTCACCAACATACCTGCCAAAACTGAATAAGGCCATATCCATCAAACACCTCCCCTCTGGGCTCAGGGAACCATGGAGAAGAGAAGGCAGAAAAAAATGTAAGAGGCAGAGGGTTTGGAGCACACCAGGAGAACAAGACCTTCTAAATAAACATGAGCAAAGCTCACATGAACTAACAGAGACTGAAGCAGCAAACATAGGGATTGCAGGGGTCTGTGTATATATTATAGCTCTCAGTTTAGTATTTTCTTGGGTTCATGGGTGTGTGAATGAGTGGGTCTCTGATTCTTGTGTCTTCTCTTGAGCTCCTTTGCTTCTGTTGGTTTGTCCTACCCAACTTTGATGTGATGGTTTTTATCTTATTATATTTTATGTTATTTTGTTTTTACCTCTTAGAAGCATGTGGTGTTCTAATGAGAGACATAAAGGGAGTAAATCCGGATGGGAGGGTATGTGAGGTTGAATAAGGAAGAGTAGAGAGAGGGAAAACTGTAATCAGAACATATTATATGAGAAAAGAATCTCTTTTCAATACAAAGAGGGAAAAGGACAAATAAAAAGTTTAAGATGAAATGTAATTTTAAAAGCCACTATATGTCACTACATTTGTAAGGGAAAGCTTTCAAGGATTTATAAATGTTAATATCCCATTTATGAATTTGCCATATCACAGATAGATTGTCCTTAAACCCAATTAAAAGAAGCATCAGCCCCTTCTCTGTCACTGTGTTTGTCATTGTTCTTTAGACCTAGCTTGATCTGCTTCATGATTGACGATGCCCAACAGGCTGTTACCACCACTCAGATTATAAAAAATGTCCTCGTCTAGTCATTATTAACTAAAATACCAGTGCTTGTGCACACGTTGAAATTCTACCCAATAAACCACAAGCAGAAAAAAAGAGACTGAAAATGTAGATAAACGTCACTGTTTATCAGCATCTGTGACACTAATAATCAAAGTTGTCTGGTTAAGAACTCAGGCTGTGCAAACTGTAGTCATGTTCTAATGTCATATGTACTTGGATTATTACACTTTAGCACTCTCACAAAAGTGAGCATGCACTTTTCTTTTTCTAATGCATAAAACTTTGATTTTACTGAAAGATCTATCATTTCCTAAACTATATCACCAGTGTATCTACAATCTATGTTAATTAATGAAACTCTGTCATTAACTCTAAATCTATTTTTGTTGTTGTACTCTACCTTCCTGTATGATTCAGACTAAAACACTTGTTATTTTGTGTCTTAAAATGTGATAACACCCACTGCATAGTCTTGCTTTCCTGTCACATACCTTACCCCTACAGTCTTTGCAGTCAATTTATTTATGTGTTTGAAATATTCACTTTTAAACAGCACAACAACAAAGATTTTTCTCTTTTCCCAAGTATCTCCAGGTGTTGCCTTCAGTCCACTTCAGTGCTAGTGAAAAGCTATACTTCTTTGCTTTCACACATTCTTTTTTTTTTTTTTATTTTATTTTACAACATAATTCAACTTTACATATCAGTCATAGGTTCCCCCGTTCTCCCTCCTCCTGCCCCATCTCCCCCCCCCCGCCCACCCCCATTTCCATCCCCTCCAAGGCAAAGACTCCCCCGAGGATTGAGATCGACCTGGTGGACTCAGCCCAGGCAGGCCTAGCCCCCTCCTCCCAGGCTGAGCCAAGGGTCTCTACCAAGCCCCAGGTTTCAAACAGCCAACTCATGCACTGAGCACAGGACCCGGCCCAACCGCCTGTATGCCTCCCAGACAGATCAAGCCAATCAACTGTCTCACCCATTCCGAGGGCCTGATCCAGTTGGGGGCCCCTCAGCCATTGGTTCGCAGTTCATGTGTTTCCATTTGTCTGGCCACTTGTCCCTGTATTCCATCCATCTCCTGTCCCAACAACTCCCGCTCACACAAACCCTCCTCCTTCTCGCCAACTGGACTCCCGGAGCTCCACCCAGGGCCCGACCGTGGATATCTGCATCCAGCTCCCTCAGTCACTGGATGGGGCCTCTAGCACGACAATCAGGGTGTTTAGCCATCCTATCACCAGGGTAGGTTTGATCGGGCTACCCCTCGACCATTGCCAGCAGTCTACTGTGGGGGCATCTCCGTGGATTTCTGTGGGCCTCTCCTACACTCTGCTTCTCAACGCTGAGATACCACCTTACGCCAGTCAGATTGGCTAAGATCAAAAACACTGAAGACACCTTATGCTGGAGAGGATGTGGAGCTAGAGGAACTCTCCTCCATTGCTGGTGGGAATGCCAGCTGGTACAGCCACTGTGGAAATCAATATGGCGCTTTCTTAGAAAATTGGGAATCAATCTCCCCCAAGATCCAGCTATACCACTCTTAGGCATATACCCAAGGAATGCTCAAACATACCACAAGGGCACTTGCTCAGCTATGTTCATATCAGCATTATTTGTAATAGCCAGAGCCTGGAAACAACCTAGATGCCCTTCAACCGAAGAATGGATAAATAAATTGTGGTACATATATACAATGGAATACTACTCAGCAGAGAAAAACAACGACATCATGAGGTTTGCAGGCAAATGGAGGGATCTAGAGAAAATCCTCCTGAGTGAGGTGACCCAAACTCAGAAAGACAAATATGGTATGCACCCACTCATAGGAGAATACTAGTGGCGGAACAAGGATGACTGGACAGCTACTCACAACACCAGGGAGGCTACCGGGATAGCAGGACCCCAGGAGAGACACGGGGATCGCCCAATGACGGAGAAATGGATGAGATCTACATGAACTGTCTGGACGTGAGTGGGGGTGGTGAGGGGTGGGGGGCGAGGGAATGAGAACTTGGGGGAGCGGGAGGTCCCGACTGGATCAAGAACAGAGAGGGAACACAGGGAATGTTCATGAGAGATGAAGACCACATGAGAATAAGAAGAAGCTTTCACACATTCTTAAGTGCTAACAATTCAGTTTAATAATATTTGGTTAGTAGAAATATAAATATTCTGCATACTATACTATTCATATAAACATACTATGTTTCTTCAAAGAAATATTAGAATTATAAATGGGTATATAGAAAGATAATGATAATTATTCTATAATTCATGGAAAACAGTAGACCTGGATAAGAATGTTACCCTGTATAACTTGGTGAAAAAAACAAAACCAGAAAACTGTTACTGTTGAAGCTTCAAATTCTAAGCACTGACAAACGTATGAATATGGAAAAAAGAGCTGATGACATAATACAGAGAAGCTATGATATAGGGAGGAGCCAGACACATTTACTATTTAATGCTGAAGAATGACCAAGAGAGTTAGAGAAATAAAATTTGAAAAAATGTTGAAAAGAATAGATGATAGGATAGATATGTTTATCTAGTGAATTTAATCTTAAGGAGTAAGAACACAGCTAAAGGTATCACAATATCAGAAATCCAATTATATCCCAAAGTTGTAGTGATAGAGCCTGCCTAGTACTGGCAATAAAACCATGTAGAGCAGTGGAACAGAATTAAGGAGCTATAGATTAACCACCAAACCCATGGCGAACTCATTTTTGATAAAAGATTAAAAAATAGTGGGGAAAGAAAGATCACCTATTGAATACATGGTGCAGGCAAAACTGTATATACACACACAGAATAATGAACACATACCTGTCTTTCTATGATTTAATGTACATGTGTATGTCGTTTGCAAATTCTATAACATCCGCAGAGTATGTGGGTGGAAGCTATGATTTGAATGTGGTTATAAATTTCAAAATAACATAAATTAGCATAGTTACATAGCTAAAGCACACTTTCTGGAATAACCCCATAATCTAAAACTAATGTTTATTTAAATACTTAAACACCATCTCATAATCACAGTGACAGTAAGACAAAATACACTGATTTCTGGAAAAAAATTATTACACACACTTCAAAAATCATACAGTTAATTCTTTGATTTTTGTGTCTTTCAAATTATGTGTTGGTTTAAAACACACTTTTGTAAATGGATATAGTTGGAATACAAACTACACATTTCTACATATGAATCCTCATACACTTCATACACTGTTGTTTTTACTTAACAGAAATACACATTCTTTTTAATGGAGTGTCAGGTAAGTTCTATTGTACATCTAATATATATTCAATATATCCCACTTCTGAATATTGAAGAAATAGATTTTCTTCTTTTCCTTTGAGTCACTTAAGTGCTTTGACTTTGATATTTGAAACTATCACAATATATGATTCATAAAAGGAGCCTTTCATAAGAAACTGGCCACAGGTCTATAACCAAAAGTGTTAAAATATGCACAAAGAATTCAGTTCAATTTTCAACAGCATGGGTATGACATATTTTTTCTGTCACTTGAGTTTACCTGAACAGTTATGACAGAGGAAAGAATAAACATAAAACAACTCCAAGAATGGGAAATTAAAGTTGTTGCAATAAACTTGATTAATTATGAAACAAAGGGAGAACACACATTAAAACAGGATCACAACCTCTTGTGTTACAGCTAGAAATACATTATAAGGCAATGCAGGAGAGAAATGTCTGCGCTATAACACGTGTACTTCAAAAATATTAAGAAATAAATGTGAATAACTCTTCTAATCTTTTTAATGAACTTTTTTTCCAATAATGAACAGAGAATTTGAGAAAACAAGAATTATAAATTTAGTTTTTTTTAGCTACCTAGGGGACCAGCCTCCAGTAGCACAGGGCTCAAAGGGAATCCATGCCGTCTGCCCAGACTAAGACTTTTTATCTGAAGGAGTAAAGGGAAAAGACACTCACACTCTCTTGATTGTTTCCTTCAAAAATTTTCTTTATTCTTCTTTTGCATTCTTTACTCTTTTATCCTGGTGACGCCCATCTTTTATTCTTGACATTTTTCTTCTTACTCTTTTATTCTTCTTTATTCTCTCATTCCTGATATTTTCCTTCTAACTCTATATTTATTCTTGATGTT
This sequence comes from Peromyscus aztecus, assembly GCA_902168405.1. Classification (NCBI taxonomy): domain Eukaryota; kingdom Metazoa; phylum Chordata; class Mammalia; order Rodentia; family Cricetidae; genus Peromyscus; species Peromyscus aztecus. The sequence continues at coordinate 3,293 of CABHPQ010132402.1, read as the reverse complement.
TTCCTTCTAATTCCTTCTAACTCATTCTTGATATTTTCCTTCTAATTCATTTTAACTTGACTCTTTCTCTTACAGCTTATATACCCCAGCAAAATCTTTAAGGCAACATAAAAATTACAATTTGGTACATTCTATTTTTCAAGCAAATGATTACAATGATTAAAAGTAAAAAAAAAAACAGCATGTTTTCCCTATCCTTCAAAATTATTATACATTTTATGTATTACAGGTGAAAAATAAATTATCCTAAGGACCCACCTGCATTCATGACCAAGCAAGTTCTTATAGATTAACAATTTGTAAGCAAGCAAGATATTCCTTTACTGGCAGGCTGCATTTTGATGTTATAAAGAAAGGACCAATCACTTTATTATTTATCTTGAAAGGTAATCCAACAAGGAATCTTAGAGGAATCATAAACCTAAACTTTTATACATAAAAAACAGTTAGCTCTACTTTAATCTTTAAGCTGATAATCACTCATCAATAGTTTTTTATATCAAGAAATTGAGGGCAAAAATGGGCACAAGGAATTAATCATCATTTTTGATAATCAACCAAGCCTAGCAAGGAAAGTACATCAGCTAGTAACAATCAGACTACTTTGTATTTTTGACCTCAGCTATGTGTCCTTATGAAATTTAAATTGTTTTCTAGTGCTTTTTATCTCAAAACTATGATCAAAATATCTGATATAACCTGAAGTTATTTTAAGGCTTTGTTTCAGCTATAATGCTCACTGAAACTTGTGACTGAATCATTTAACATGAAGATTAAAGGAACTCGAGCTAGCCTGGCTCCTAAGACTCATTTGTTGTTGTTTTTTTATCATTAATCTGAACTGTGATCTAAGGAGCTTCTTATGTGAAACTCATAGACCCTAGATGTGGCCTGTTTCCTTGTATTTATTTTTAATCATCAAAATTCTATTTAAACTAACATTATTGTTATTTATTAGATAGCACATTATAAGAAGAAATAATTTTTCTAATAATCCACAGGTAAAGATGCCCAGTAGAACAGGGTGTTTCCAACAGATAAACACACTACATTACAGGCAGTGGGGATCTCTACATCCATTCACACCATGCCAGAAACCAGAGAAAGATAACAGCAGCAAACATGTAAGGGCACAGCAGAAGCAAAAGGCATTCTAGGGTTAGTGGTCTCAGGGCCTTGCCCACCTGAGATTAATCCATCAGGGATTTGCCTACAGGTGGGCTGACACCTTGAACTTCAGTTACCACCTGCTGTTCCTCTGACACAACCACATGCAATTCTTACATCAGGTCCTTCTCCAGCAGTATGTCTGCCTGTATGCCATCCGCCATGACAATAAAGGAAGGACTTAATAAGAATTGCCTTGGTCATGATGCCTCTTCACAGCAATAGAAACCCAAACAAAGATAATCAGTTGATTTGTATTTAAATTCTATTTTACAAAACTGGAAAAAAACTTTATTGTTCTAATAAGAAAAATTTATAATTGTTGCTTAACAATTGAAAATTCAGTCATGATCAAAAGTAAATGCATGATCATTGTTCCCAAAATATTTCATAACTATCAATATGGATGTGTAATACTAATAAATAGAATATTATTGATCTACCACCTCCAAGTTCTGAACATCTTAAACATCATATTAAATATTTTAGTCTCTTAATTTTATTTTTAATTTAAAATCTTGTTTTGTCTTTGTTTCTATATTTCAGTATCATTTCATTCAACAATATGAAGTATATAATGATCAGAATGCAGAAGCTCTCATATTTTTATTTTATTGACACCTAGTAATTGCACATTTTAATGGTGCTCCGTGTGTTGTATTCACATGTGAAACTGTTTGTAATGATAAAAAAGAAGTCATGTTCTTTTATCTTCTGTAAGCCACATCCACATCAATATTTAGTTTTCAATATTCTACTTTCAGGAAGACATTGAAAGAAAAGTACCATGGCACTCAATTTTTATTTTTCTTTCAAAAGAAAAAATATTATGAATGCTAATATTATTTTAAAATTATGAAATATTCCTATCATGAATACGCTATAGACTTCAGTCTTAACTAAACTTAATTTCAGCAGATATCGTACAAGTTACTTAAATCAATAAATGGAAAAGTAAACATGGAGACATATACAAAAGAAAATACAAAATAGAAGCACAATTAAACTATTATAGAATTAACAAATATTATAGTTAAGGTATAGAACCTAATAATTCATATGAGCAGGTAAGAGAATCAGAAACAGAATGTGGTTTCTCATGCTTATATGAACTGTATTTAGTACATAATGGACAGACAAGAGAACTAATAGCCTGAAGGAAATTTCTAGATGAAGTTTTAAGGAAGGATTTTTAAAACATGTTTTTCAATTTATCTTTTAATGTCAATCTCATGTGGATTTTTTTTCTGAAAGCAATTTAGTAAAATAAATAGGGTCATATCAATTCAAATAAAAAGGTATCATCTGGCACCTTTTCTAGATAAATAACTTTATAAAATATGAAATTACCTAAGTTGAATGTTCTCAAAGATGACCTCTGCTTTACAGTCACTGACCCATTTATTTTTCTTTTTGGGAATCCCAGATTGGTGACACTGTATCCTCAACTCAGAAGAGGTTGAGACAGAAGTATTGTCACAATTTCAATGCCACTGTAGATTGCATAGTCAGTACCAATACATTCATAGTTACAGAATGAGACTCTGTCTCAAAACATTTTTTAAAAGGGACATATCCAAAAGGACATTGCACAATCTGGCATGGGAGAACACAATTCTCTGAGGTTTGTCAAATCAGCCCACAATTGTCTCTTGCCATTCCAAGAAATAAAGTTTTTGTGTGTACATTGTTACTGTAGAGAAGATTCATAGCTCCCGACTCTTCAAATTTCATCTGCAGAACAGTAAGCAATTGTCACTCTCAGAGTGCACCTTTCTTTCAACTCACTTTTTACATAAAACTTCGCTTTCACTCTCACTTTCTACAAAACCATATTTTAAAAAAATGCCTATATAATTTGAACAGGATTCTTGACCTGACTTCAATTTCAGGAATCCACACATAAAACTGAATGTGGCATTTGGCAACTATAATGCCAGCATTTCTCAAGCTGGAAGGCAGAGTCCCAAGGATCTGACAGAATCTATCTAGGGAAACTCACACAGATTAAACAGCTATTTAAAAAGCATAGATTCTGCCTCAGAATCAAGATGGAAGGACAGAACACAGTCTGGAAATACTGACCTCTGACATCCTCCTAAGCCATGGTATGCATATGGCTGGAA
>CABHPQ010132400.1:1800-18078 GCA_902168405.1 Peromyscus aztecus | reverse complement strand
TTTTTTTTTTGGTGTGTGTGGAATAACAGTCATAATTTTTCTTCTAAAAGTTATACAAGGTATAAATTCTAGATTTAAAGTCTTTACAGAGGTTAATATTCATAGTCTTGGTCTTTGCTGATGTGAGCATATAAAGTGGTGAAATCTCTATTTAGTATTAATAAACAGTTTCATCCAAGAAGCTAACAAAATACAGTACATCCTAACCAACTGAAATGGAGTTTTCATTTTGATAGGATACGTGTAATGTATATATAAACATGTAGTCAAAGTTTAGGAATTGAAGATTCCTCAAATAATGAAAATGGTAAATTCTGTAGCTTGGAAATGGAATAGAAAAGCTTATTGCTTGCTTTGAGTGGCTTGCTTGTTAGGGAGGGCCAAGCCAGCCCCATTGCTGGATGCCTCTTTCTGGATCTTGCTCACCTCTCCTTGTCTACTGGAGACGTTAAAGTAGCTAAAGATTGCCATTGCATGAATAACTAAAATCCAGATCCAATAATTGAAGTTTTAAGATTTAATAGGCAAATTCAGAAGTAGTTGGAATTTTATTTTATACATTTAGATTACCTTAAAAAGTGTGTTGATACTGTGTTAAACATACAGTTTTGTAGACAGAAAGTCATGGTGGATGCCTGTGTGCAGGGATGCCAGGAGGCAGGGAAACTGATCAAATGAACTATATTTTGGAGCATTTAGAAAATTATTTAATTAATTTTAATTTTTTTGGTTTTTCGAGACAGAGTTTCTCTGTGTAGTTTTGGTGCCTGTCCTGGATCTCGCTCTGTAGCCCAGGCTGGCTTAGAACTCAGAGGGATCGGCCTGCCTCTGCCTCCCAAATGCTGGGATTAAAGGTGTGTGCCACTGCCGCCCGACTCATTGTAATTTTTATATGAAGCATATTTCTTAGAATTTTGTGAGCCATGTGAGCAGTTAAATACAATTTTATAGAAAGGGATTCTTGGGTCCTGTGTCTCATTGAGGAAAAACAAAGGAGATCCTCATCAGAAGCAAAAGGGCAGCATATGTATTCTTTTTAATTTAATTAAAATACATTTACGTTGTTTCTTCTCCTCTCCATTCTACTTCTCCCATGCCCCCCTCTACCATGTGTTCTTTGTGCAAACCATGGCACACAAACAACGGCACTAGAGATGGAAGACTGTCCCTGCCACAGAGGAGAATTGGAAGCTGTGGCAGATGTGGACAAGGCTTGTTAGGAAAGAGAACCGAAAACCTCCATCTTGCTTCCTGAAGGGAAAAGAGGAGAAGGACCCCAGGGCCCAGATGTCTCCTGGTTATTTTTTGAGTGTTGTCCAAAAGGCACCTGAGCTGGAGGAGCTCTGCAGAACTAAGGAACTTACTTCATGGCTAGAAATCGTGAGGAAGACAAAGATGAAATAGGCTCTAACAGTTGTTTTTCTTGGCTATAAAGTATTTAACACCCCTTTGTACAAATTATGCCTCTGAAAGAAAAATTGAAATGTAAGGTGGCAAAGTGTTTTGAAACCAATATGGTGTGTGTCTTATTTTGGTGTAGTTAGCACACTAGTAAGTGTGTCTTTAGATAACCTTGTTCTGTTGGCATTGTCCATAGCCAGTAACCTGGCACGACACAGGCTATGATTGTCATGGAAATTAAAGCTGTTTTTTGCTGATACATAGAGCATACTTTTTACATATAGGTTAGGTTTTAGGTCTTCAGTTGTCTGCTGATGCACCTGCTGGGTAAGAATTGCTCTAATCACTGAATACCACTCTAACTGCAAAAAAACATAATAAAAATGCTGCAGCTGTTTGGTTGATGTTTTGAATGTATCTAATTTAAAAATTTTAAATAAAAAAAAGAAGAAGATTCGTGAATGGTATGGGATAGCTCAGGCAGAGCAACTGCCCACTATGACCTGAAAAAAAGACAAAGACAGACAGACTGGCAAGTTGTTGACTTATTTACCTGTGAGAGGCATTTGGTTTATAACATGCCTGGCTGCTATCATATTTATATATTTTTATTTCATCTCAGATTGGAAAAACATTGGAAGTTGTTAGGTTCTTGATGAAACTTGAGAATAATAATTTTGAGATTTTGCTCTGTGACAATTTTTTAAAAAGTTGGTTTGTTGAGGTCTGTTTTAGGTTCACATTGAAGTTGAAAGGTGGAGCAGAGTGACCCTGTTTGGGCTTCATCTCCAGTGACTGAATTCTTTACCAGAGTTGGATCTTTGTAGTTTAGACAGGCTAACATCAACCAGACTCCCATGTCAAGCTGCTGCTCATCTTACATACAATATTATGCAAAGTATCCCCTACCCTGTACCCATCGACCAGACCCTGGCTATCCATGATCTTTGTTAAGTCTTCATTGTTTGCCCTTTCTTAGGCTATGATTACAGCTATGATGATTCATACAGTATGTGGCCTTTTCACAGTCGTTTCTTACAGTAATATGCATTCAAATTTCCCTCCTGTCTTCTCTTATCCCTTTATAGCTCCTTTATAGTACACTATTGTCTGCCTGAACCTGGCTTCGTTTGTTGACCTACTAGATATCTTGGTTAGCTCTAAGTTTGGGTAGTTTATAAAGCTGCCAGAAACATCTGCATGTAGGTCTTTGTGTAGACATACAGGTTTTTTTTTTTTTTTTCTTGTGTGTGTGTGTGAATTTATATAGACACCCAAGTAGCAAAATTGTTGCAATATGTGTTAAGGCTGTATCGTTTTATAAGCAATAAGCAAGCAGTCTTCCAGAGTGTCTCTGTTGTATTCCTAGCAGCAACAAGAGCATCCTGCCCCACAGAATCCTCTCAGTGGTTGGTGTGTCTGGGTCTTGATTTTGGCTGTTCCAGTAGGTGTGTGGTAGTGTCATATTTTAATTTTTATTTTCCTGCTTAGTTAGTATAGATGATTTATACGCTGAACCTTCATTTATGTATCTTTTTCTTTCCTTTACATTTATTTATTTTGTGTATGCACATGTGCATGCATGCTAGTGTGGTGGCCAGAAGTTAAGTGCATTCCTCACTTTTTGAGGCAGGGCATCTCACTGAATAGAGCTCACTGATGAAGCTAGTATGGCTGGCCAGCAGGCTGTCTCCAGCCCTGGGGTTTTAGATATGTGCCACTCTACCCAGCGTTTACACTGGGTATTGGGAGTTCAAAATTAGGCCTCATGCTTGGTGCCACGAGCACCTTGATGGCTGAGCCATTTCTCAGACCCAGCTATTTTCTTACTTGTAAGTTTTAGTAGTTCTTGCTGTATGTAAGGTCCTGTGTTTGGAACCACAGCTACTGGAAAAACTATGCTTTTTGTATAGTTGTTTAACAATCTTTTATCAGATATCTTTAACATTTTTCTGTGTTTTCTAGCCTCTTCTCTTTCTGCAGACATTTTCTTTTTACAGAACAGAAAATGCAAATTTAGATGAAGTCCAGCTTATCAGTTGTCTCCTTTATGTGTCCTGTCACTCCTGTGATCCTGAGCGGTCTTGGTTTCTTTATCTTTGAGAAGTTTTAAATAGTTCCGTGTTTCACATTTAGGTATTGATCTGCTTCATTGCTGTGATGAGTGTGGGAGTCTGTGTCTGGATTCTAATACTAATTTATTTAATTTGTATGGATGTTTTTGTCTGCATCTGTGTTAGTGCAGCAAGTGTTTGCCTGGTACCCTCACAGGCCAGGAGAGGGAAGTTACATCCCCTGAGACTGGAGTTACAGATGGTAGTGAGCTGCCATGTGGGTGCTGGGAATCGAACCCAGGTCCCCTGGAAGAGCAGCTCGTGCTCTTAACCACTGAGCCACATCTCCAGCGCCCAGGGTTCATTATTACTGCAGTCACTCCTGCAGCGTTTGTTGGAAAAGCCTCTGCAGCATGGTGGTCTTTACTGTCCCCCATCTTTCACTAGTCTTAGTCTCAATACAGCTCAATAGTCATGAGGTCCAGCGCCATCTTTCCCTCCCTCAGTGTTAAGCTGGCTATTCTGAATCTTTTGTGTATAAACTCACATAAAAATTTTGGACTCAGTTTTCTAATATCTACAAACAAACTTGTCAGGATTTTGACTGGGATTGAATTAAATCTTTGTACAGTCTGGGAAGTGGTATCTTGACAGTATTGATTGTTCCTGTATATAGACATAGAAACATCCTATTTACTCGATTCTTTGACTTTAGTGTGCTTTGCTTACCTACATCTTGAGAGTAGTGTGGATTTATATATAAATATTTCATTTGTTTGGGTGCTGTTTTAAGTCTGTTTTCTGTTATAACAAAATATTTATGACTGGGCAATTTGATAATATTAAAACTTTTTTTTGGCCACTGTCTCACAGGCTGGGAAGCCCAAGAGCATGGTGCTGCCCGTGCTTGGTAGCTCTGAGGGTCTTCTTACTGTCCTGTGCAATGGGAAGTGCTGGCCACACATTGTGTGCAGTCAGTAAATGTTGTAGTTGAAGATAATTTTACTTTAGTAAAATGAACAGATGGTAATTGTATAGCTTGATAGGTCCTGACAGCATTATCTGACTAGAATTTATCTGTGACCCACTCCAGTCTGTTTCTTTACCTTCGTTCCCTCAGACCACATGCCTGTTCAGTTTTCCCTCTCTGCACCCAAAGCAGTTCCTTCCCGGTTTCTGTTACATCAGTGAGTGTGACCAACCAGGCATAGGGGCTCAACCCTTCTCAGAGTCTGCGGCATGAGAATTGCATGTAGTTCTAGGGTAGCATATACTGTGTGATGAGTCTGGTCTCAAAAACAGCCAACAGCCAGCCTCCCCCACACCCCCTAAAAAACATGTGTCCATGCATGATTTTTAAAGTGCCTTTTTTACATGTATGGTGGCCAACCAGAGGAAGACTGTGCATTGCTGCTCTAGCTGGCTCCTTTCCTCCCACCACACTAACAGCGCTAGGCTGTGCTCCCTACAGGTTACGTGTGTGCAACTGTTTGGACTCACATTATTTTTATGTTGTCCATACTGTTCAGAAGCAGCCCTCCTCCAGTTTGCTAGGTAGTTGGGGCTTTGCTGTGTGACTGTGCTGTGTCATGCAGTGTCCTCTCCCCCCACCTCTTTCTTTCCAGATTTTTTTTTCCCTTTTTCTCCTTTTCTTTCCCTACAAGCTTTGACTTCGCTACTGTGGACCACAGTAGTCAAATTAGTCGGGGTGTTAAGAGCTTCAGGGAGGTAGTCACCTCATACAAGGAATGTCATCCTGCCCAAGCTATGTTTTGCTCTGTCTTGTATAATAAAAGCCCTAATTGTAGCATGGGTCCTCTGCCCAGAAACAATTTGTTGTTGATTATTAATTTTTTTAAAGACAGCATTTCATGTTGCCCAGGCTGACTTGAATTTAAAGTCCTTCTGCCTCTACCTCCTGTATGCTGGGATTACAAGAATGCACTACCACGTCCAGCTCCTGTGGGTTTTATAAGATGATTGATGGATTCTGAGGGAGACTTGGTGAGCAGCAGCAGCAACTCTTTTCCAGGTAGATCTTGGAGATAGCATCAGACTGGCCTTGGTGACATTGCCAGAGCTGGTAGTGCAGCCTGTAGTGCCGTTTACCTGTCAGTGCTGGTTATCATCAGAAGCTTCTTGGGCATAGGGCGTAAGATGACCTTCTGGAGTAGAAAGGTGGCTCACAGCACAAAGCCATAGCAGCCTGCTAACTTGCATGGACTGAGCTGGCTGGTATTTGCCATTTTGTTCCCATGAAGTCTCTTCACATGGGTACAGTGGATAATTTTCCAAGATAGTGGCATCTTGGGTGGGGTGACTACTCCCTTGGAGCACTTAACAACTAGAGCTATGTGATTGCTTTGGTCCCTTTTAATGACAAATGCCTTGAACAGTTGCTGGGCCATTGGCACAGACTAGCACAGACTTGCTTCTGTATCAGTTGATCAAAAATCAGCTTGACTCATCTTGAAGAAAGTACAGGAAAACATCAGTTATGTGACTTCTTAGGGTTGAGAGAGAGAAAGCCCTTTACTCTGTATGTGACCAGATGGCCCTTTGGTATTGCTTTCAGGAACTGAGTGACCTCCACACTGCTGTGACCATGGTCCTGCAAAGGTGGTACTGGACTCATTGTACCTGCTTCTTTGCATGGTATCATCCACTCTTTGGTGTTGTCCTTGGGATAGAAATGATATTTTGGATTTCTGCTTTGGGCTGTTCTGAGTGAAACTGCTGTATGTTATAGATCAGACATGGAACTAATGGACTATAGACATAGTCTGTTAAACTTGAGTGGATAGCTGCCAAGGGGCCTTCAAGATGGTTATGCACAACAGCTGTCAGTATTTGAGGTATCTGGCTGCTCCATGCTGTGGTTCACACTTAGTATTTTCAGCTGTTTTTTGTGTGTGTGTGTCTGTGTGTGTGAGTGTGTGTGTGCTGACTTTGAATTGCTTTTATGACAAATGATGTGAAATGTCTTCATTTGCTTATTGTTGCTGCTTCTTTAAAAATTTTCAAAGACTGTGTTTACAGTTCTTTAAAAAATTTTAAGGGATTATGTATTTAGTGTGTGTACTTATCCACTCATTCAGAGATTTTCATGCCACTGTTTTTGTGGAGATCTGAGATCTTTTCATCAGTGATGGAACTTGGGTCATCAGGCTTGGCAGGAAGTGCCCTTACCTACTGGGCCATCTCATTGGCCGTGGTTTTGCGATTCTTAATTGAGGATGGGGCTTGCAATACTTTTCAGTTTTTTTTAATTATTACTTTTTTTTATGGGTAACAGCAATTAAGTTAGCTCATTGTGATATGAGATAGCCTTTTGTAAGCCTGTTTGTCAGAAATCACAGCAACTTAAATGAGAACTTTGGTTGCAGGTAGGAGGCTGACTTGCTTCTTTTTTTTTTTTTTAAATTTAATATGTATACAGTATTCTGCCTGCATACCAGAAGAGGGCACCAGATCTCGTTATAGATGGTTATGAGCCACCATGTGGTTTCTGGGAATTGAACTCAGTGCTCTTAACTGCTGAGCCATCTCTCCAGCCCCTGTCTTGCTTCTTCTGAGTTGTGTAGCATCCATTTGAAAACCCCCTAGTTTGAAATGGTCGTAGTGAACCTAGTGCTGTGCTTACGTTACGGGACTGCATAAAACAAGAGAAAGTTGCTTATAGGGCTAACACCATTTTCATATCATTTACGTAGGGTCTTTATACCTTTAAATTTAGCAATTTCTGATTTTCTTTGGTTTCTTTTTTGCTGTTTTATTATTTTTAATACTGGATATCTCCAAGTAGTTCAGACTAGCCTTAACTAGCTGCCAGCTGCTGGGGTTACAAGTATGTGCCGCCATGCCAGGCTTAATTTAGCATTTTCTGTTGCATGCTACTCTTGTACATATGTGAGAGAGAAAGCATGGTGATTGAAGTATCCACTTTGGAACTACCAGTGTGTCTGCTTTGCTTCATGCAGTAGAGTATGCTAGTTGGGAATGCTTCTTGAATGAATCTGGAGAGAGAAATTCCGCTGGTGCGAGACCCTTAAGGTGACTTTGCAGTTGAAGAACTAGTCTGTTTTTGTGTTTTGTTTTTGTTTTTGTTTTTCTCCATTCTAGGCTTAGAAATCTTGGCAGATGTTTCAGATTCTGTTGTCACTGAATCCCTCCCTTAAATCTACCGTGTCTGTGACTCTGAAAGGCCCATTGTTGATTCAGGTCAAGTTCTGACTTGTTTTCTGCATATTCTGACACTGGTCTGACCCAACGGTAATTATAAAATGAATATCTTCAGATGGTGTCCTACATTTAATGAATGTGCTATGAAATCAAAATAAGACATTCTCCCCCAGATTAAGTTCCTTAGAGTGTTAAGGAGTCCTAAGCTTAAAGAAATCAGAATATCTTGTCAATAACTTTGCATGTCATATAGAGAAGGTGAAAATACAAATAAACTCCATTCATACATGTAGCTAAACGGTTTACTGCTTTCTCAATATTCACAGCCCTGCTCCGTGCTATGGTGAGGGATCATTCTGGTGTTATTCTTTTACCAGATTTTCCTTTGTGGCATTTTGCTTGGCTACTGTTGGGTTAAGACTCTTTTACTTGCATTTTATTAATTGAGAAATGGAATTATCCAGCTGGCATGGTGCATAATATGCCTGTAATCTTAGCATGCAGTAGGTGAAAGCAGGAAGTCAAGCTTGGCTACAGAGTGATGGGAGCCACTGGGAAATAGAAAAGCCTGTCCTAAAAATCCAGAAAAGAAAAATGGAGTTAATCTTAATTGACCCATGGTGTACATAGAAATGTGAGGAAGCTGTGGGAAAGCAAATGCCAGTGTTGCTGGTGTTTATGTATCTGCAATCTTGTGTTTACTTGGTTAGTGTTCAGTATATACTTTCTTTGTATCCTAGAAAATGTCTTAGGTCTTTAAACGTGTTTTATGAGGGCTTGATGAAAAAGGAGAATTTATGGGAATGCATCCCTGAAACCTTGAGTGCTGGGACTTGTCCTGAAGTTGGAAGTAGAAGTGGAAAGAGGGAGGGACCCAGTGGAGGTCTGCACTGGAGTCCTCTCTGAAGTCTGCATAAACCTGGGGGCGGGGGGGTGGTCGGTGAAGCAGCAAAGCCAGTTTCCAGTTGCCTTCTGGCCTAGAGGTCCCCAAGAGGAAGCAGTCTCGTTTCTCCTGCCCTTCCTTTTCTCAGATTAAGTTTTGCACTCAGTGTCACATGTTAATCTTCCTCTTTAGTCGTATTTTAAATTACATTTAATCTGTGAGGGTAAAACATTAACATATTTATGAACTCGATCTATTGGTAAAGCTTTCACAACTTTTAAACAGGTAAATATACTGACGTTTCTGAAACTAGCAAGTGCACGATTAGTGTCCTGGGACATGGAGACCAAACTAGTTTGTTTGTCAGACCTAAGCAGACACTGCCATGCTGTGTCTGTGCCTGGCAGCAGCACGTGTGTGGCTGATAGAGCAGTGTGTTCCACCTTTCCGGTGCTAGCTGCTCTCACTTAGCGGTGGTGATGAGTATTTGTTGGGGTCATCCTTCATTTTTTTAATTGTTCTTGACAAGGGATGCTGTATATGCTTTATGAGGAAGTAGAGAATGGTGCTGCTGTAAATGTGATGGGAATTTTTGCTCTGGTGTTATCAAGTAGCTGCTGTGACCAGAATTGCCATCGTATATTAAACTACTTATGTTCTCTTAACATTTTTTTTTAAATTATGCAGTCATTGTGATGGAGTTTGAGATGTGCTCTTATTCTGAATTGAGGGCTCTTTATAAAATGTGTACTGCAATTTCACTAAAGTGAGTATTATTTACTGTTTCTGTGATTTCAAGGAGCTTGTTTGTTCACTGAGGTTGGGAAGTAAGCTGTTTTCTTTGCTGAGGCAGGAAGATTGCTTCAAGGACAGCCTGGGCTACATAATGAAAAATCTGTCTGAAAAACCTAAAACTAATGTAATTTCGATTCGAATTTGAAAGCAGAATATCTAAAACATCTAGTAGACTGTCTTTCCTTTGGTACTTTGTCTCATTCTGTGGCTCAGTGTGATCCAGAATTCATTGTTCCCCAGGATGCAGAGTAGTCTTTACATGGACTTAGGATACAAGCATGAGTCAGTGCCTCACTGAGGATGTTTTTGTTTGTTTGTTTGTTTTGTTTTGTTTTTAAGGACTGTCTCATAGCCCATGCTTGCCTCTAACTTGCTGTGTAGCCAAAGATACCTTGATGTTCTGATTCTCCTGCCTCCACCTGCCAGGCCTTGTACATCCTAGGGATGTACCTCACTAATGGAGCTACACCTCTAGCACCAAGTCATTGACTTTTAGTGACTTCAGAGAACATTGTCTTTTCTGTAGTTTCAGTTTGGAGGTGAAAAGCTGTCCTTTAGAGGTATTAGTAGTTTAGATGGATGTGGTCATAGAATGGATGTAACCATTTTTGACTTGTGTTTACTTGGGTATAGAAGATTTCTTGCTTGCACAGTACTACTTTCAGGAGTGTCCTAGTTAGCCTTAATGATACAGCAGCCTACCTAGCCCTAGGCATGTTGTCTTGGGCTGTGTAAGAAAGCTAAACCTGAGTGTATGAGTGAACCAACAAGCAGCATCCTTCATGGTTTCTGTTAATTTCCTTCCCTGACCTCCCTGAGTGATGTACTATGACCTGGAAGTGTAATCCCAGTATACCCTTTCCTTGTCTAAGCTGCTTTGGGTAAGAGTGTTATCATAGCAGGAAACTAGACCAGGAAGTTTAGGCTGGTTTTCAGGATTGTCAGTGGCTGTCTACTGTTCTGTAGAGTGTAGTGCTCATCCAGAGTTGTCTGTAGCTCCCGAAAATATCCACGCACCTCCCTATTAATGCACTGAGCATCCTGGGTGCTTCACTTTCTTAAGCAGAGAGCATGGACCACCTGATCCCAGCTTTCTGTTCATGTATCCATCTGTCTGTCTTTTCTCATTCCTTTGCTGCCCTAGTCAGGTTCAGCTACAACACCACAGCCATGCTGATGAGGCGAGTGTTGCCTGCATATGTAGGGAGGTGAGTTGTTGGATAGATAAAGTTGAACAAGGAGTGGGGTAATCACAGATAAATGAGGAAGGATTTATGGTATATAGCTGGATCAAAGAGACAGGATTAGCTAATCTAGGTAGGAGCAGTCTCTGTGAGGGAGTGGTCCTCAGGCTGGGGGAAGAGAACGATATGGTGGATATTTTCTGCACACACTATCAACATCCACACATGGACCAAAAGGAAGTATTTGTTTGCCATGCCTCTATGGGTCTGAGGCTAGGTCCTTGACATGGCCCGTGTATGTTGGCAACACATTCACTCAGAACTTCACTCAGGGCTTTCTCTGATCCCTACAAACACTGAACAGACTCAGCAGGTTGTAGTTATGTTTTTATTTATTTATATGTGTGTTGTCTAGTTTTTTTTGTTAATTTGACACAAGCTAGGATCATCTGGGAAGAGGGAACCTCAATATTGAAAAAATATCTCTCTTTACGTTGGCATGTAGGCAAGTCTGGGGCATTTTGTTGATTAATGATTGATGTGACAGTGCCACTCCTGGGCTAGTGGTTCTGGCTTGTATAAGAAAGCAAGTTGAATAAACCATGGGGAGCAAGTTAGCAAGCAGTTGTCCATGGTTTCTGTGTCAGTTCCTGCATCCAGGTTTCTGCCCTGACTTCCTTCATGATGGACCACCACTATAAGAACCCTTTCCTCTCTAAGATGCTTTCGGTTATGGTATGTATCAACAGCAGGAGAGAGCAAAGTAACACTGTATGAATATGAACAACAATGGTTAAAGAAGAGGAGGCTGTGAATGACATGGGGCAGAAGGGAAGGAAGGAGAGAGGGAGAATGATGTAAGTATATTTTAATTAAATGAAAAAACCAATCCAAAACAAAAAACAAAACAAAACAAAAAAATCCTAGTGACTTATTATGTGGCAGCTTTATCTACCTTTGCTGTTCAAAGCAGATGAGAGAGAAAGCAGTTGTGGTTTAACTTTAGTCACTGAATTGTGTAGCCTAGTTTACATGCCGTGTTCTGTAAGTAGATACCCTGGGTTGCTATGATTTCATATATGTCTGCTTCAGAATTTATATTCCTAGGTGTTCCCTGTTACACTAGAGTAATTATAGAGCAGAGGCAGCACTATATCTTGCTTTCTTAACTATGGGTTAAGAAAGAGCCAGTCACGTAGCAGATATTTGTGATAGCTACTTAAGTCACTGGTATATTGGGAAACATCCATAAAGAGTATTTAAATGAATAGATGTGGCTCTGCTCCAGAAATCCTATTCATGATAGACACTAAGATTGAAGTTCATACCATTTTCATATTCATTTGTTCCTTTGTCACTTAAAAATGTAAAACCATTCTCAGGTTGGAGGACCTACAAAAACAGTTTGGTTGTGGCCAGTGACTACAGTTTGCCAGTGCCTGCTTTCAAGCAGTGGTGAGACTTCAAGTAGCTTTCCTTGTATTAGTTAAGCAATTGTAGAAAATTGCAAAGTAATTGCACCTGGTGTCATGAACCAATGAGCCATTTTGAAGCCTCTGTAAGGGAACGTCTCACTATGATGCCTAGGCTAGTCCCCAAATCACTGCCTTCCTGCCTTTGCCTCTTGATTGCTGAGATCCCAGACGTGTACCACCACTGCCAGCTCTAAACCTCCATTTTCTTGTATGGGAAAGGAGACCAGTTACATTCATTCCAGTTCCTCACTGAGAACAGCCATTTGCTCTGGCTAGTAATGAGTAGAAGGTTTTAAACAGCTGGTCATGCCAGGAGCCATGGCTGTCCATGGCAGTGATCTACTATTCTCTCTCTAACTTAAAACAGTTAGAGCGAGTTCTCAAATGCATGGTGTATGAGACACTTGTGCTTGTGTATGGGTTGACCATTTAGAAGCTAAATTGTGTTCTCCCTTTAAAATAGATGATAAAGAGTGGGCGCCTTGACAGGTAACTGAGGTTTATGCCACAGAATTTAAGGTGGGAAGGTCTGAGAATTCCCATCCTGTTTACCAGGTGGCTGTTGGCATTTGTGAAAGGTTCTGCTTGGAGATGAGAAGGAGTTAATTGCTTCTGATGGATTGTATTATTTACAATTTTTTTCCCCTCTTTCCTGGCATGCATCACTCTAACCAGCTGGACATTCTTTTTTTTTGTAAATGTTTATTTTGTTTCTGTTAATGCATGTGATTGTGGGTACATGCATGCCAGAGTGCCTGTTTGGAGGTTGGAAGGCCACTCTCAGGATCATTTGAGGCAGAGTCACTCATTGTTTCTGCACTGCATACTCTGGGGCACCTGGCCTGTGCTCTTGGCTGGTTTCTCCTGTCTCTGCCACTCATGTCATCATAGGAATGCTGGGCTTACCACTGCGTTGACGCTCACCACTGCGTCTGGCCCTTTACTGGGTTCTGGAAATTGAAACCAGTCTTCAGGCCAGTGTGGCAGTTACTTTTACCCACTGTGCCCTGATCTGCTGGACATTCTTAATTTAAATTAGTTCCATAAATTTTGAAATGTATTCTTTCATATCTCAGGTGTTCACTGTCAGTCTGATTTGCTTTAATGGCATCATCTTTTTTTGGACACATGGCTTTGTATAGCCTAGGCTGGACTTGAAGTTAATGTGTAACAGATGTTCTGATCTTTTTCTTCTACTTCTCCAGTATTGAGATTACAGGTATGTGCCACCCCTGGTTTATGTAATATTGGGGATGGAACTCGGGGTTTTGTGCATGCCAAGCAAGCACTCTGCCAACTGATATCCCCAGGGTCTTCCGTTTTGCTTGGAACTTGAACTTTTCCTGCCCTTGTGTTTGGGATTATAAACCTGTGTGACCCAGCCCAATATTTTCTTGGAACAATTGACTTTTAGGGGTGCATTATTCAATTTCTGATTAGTTTCCTGAGGTTTCTCAACTGCTGTTTGCTGACTTAATTTCATTGTTCTCATGTTTGTTAGGCCAATTTGTTTGATAATATTCAAGTCTTTCATTTAGCCTTTCCTGATTTTTCTATCCCTCTTTAGTAACTGCTGAGAATCATATACTCAAATCACTCAGCCGTTGGGAACACAGGTTCTCTTTCTTTGTGAAACTTTGTTTTTGTGTTATTTTGAAGTAATGTGACCAGGTTTATGGATGTTGAGTGTTTATTTCTGTGTTGTATTGACCCTTTGTTATTGTTACCTTTTTTACCTTGCTAGTAATCTGTGCTTTAACAGTCATCTTTATCTAGTATTTCTGCTGTCAGTTCAGCTTTCTCTTGAGTAGAGGTGGCATGGTCTGTGTGTTTTTCTCTTGATTCTGTTTCAGTATTTTGATTATCTATGAGGTCTGGTTTGTGTAGGATGTATGTGGATAGTCTTGCGTATTCGGCTAGTTTCAATCACTGGTTTGGATTAATAGAAGAATTCTGCCTCCTTACTGCTTTGGATGATTACATTAGTCTCTGTGGCACAGGCCTTGACTACACTGCTCACCCTGAAGTGATGCTTGTGGGGGGTTACCCAGCCACAGTGTATTACTTGCAGCTACCATTTCCTTCACGCCCCTTTCTACTGCATAGGCAAATGGATTCATCTGGTATCGTATTCTGTCTTACTAGAACGTTTCTGCAGGCCTACTGGTTATTAATTATTTTACCTGTGTAGATCTGAAAGAAAGTCATTTCACCCTCTCTGTTGGCTAGTTTTATGTCATCCCTGACACAAGTGTCAGAGAGGTGGTAATCTCAACTTAGAAAATGTGTCTTAATATTGGGCTGCAGAGAGGCCTGTAGAACATTTTCTTATTTAGTGATTGATGGGAGGGCCAGTCCATTGTGGGCAGGTGGTCTTGGGTTCTGTGAGGAAGCAGACTGAACAAGCCATAAGGAGCAAGTTAGTAAGCAGCACCCCTCCATGACCTCTGCATCAGCTCCTGCCTCTAGGTTCCTGCCCTGTTTGAGTTCTTGTCCTGACTTCCTTCAAAGATGAACAGTGATGTTGAGGTGTATTGGTGAAATTATTAAGGCCACTCCACGTAGTTAAAAGGAAAGTTTATCTGCTCTGGTCAGCTAGGCGGTGGTGGTGGTGCATGCCTTTAATCCCAGCACTCGGGAGGCAGAGCTAGGTCAGTCGCTTTGAATTTGAAGCCAGCCTGGTCTACAGAGTGAGTTCCAGGACAGGCTTCAAAGCTACAGAGAGAAACCCTGTCTCGAAAAACCAAAAATAAAAAATAAAAAAATAAAAGGTAAGTTTATTAGTGGTGTAACTTACAAATGAAGGGATAGGTAGGTCACGGGGTCTGGGGAAGGTGTATCGCAGCCCAGCGATGTTCTCTGGAGCTCTGCTGGGTCAGCCTCCACCGTCCAGAGTCCAGGAACAGAGAGAGCTGGCCCATCCGAATCTCGGGTCTCCAGGGTCCTCCCTTGGCCCCACCTTGTAGGTGTGACAGTTACCGAAGCCTCAGTGGGGGTTGGAACTTCCAGATCAAAGCTGGAATGGCTACCCACTATATCTCCCCCTTTTTGTCTAAATAAGAAGGTTCTAACCTAATACAAGATTATATACAAAGGAATGGTTATCAAATATTGTTTAGGAATAATGAGGGGTAATGACCTAGATAAGATGGAACTACAACCAGTGCGAACAATATCAAGCAAGAAACACACACTAAAATCCAGAGAAGTCTAGAGCATAGGTAAATGGCATGTTACAAAGATCATTCCAAAAGGTGTCCTATCCTAAAGAACCTGAATCTAATACTTAATATGTTCTATGTAAGATATTTTATATATATATATATATATATATATATATATATATATATATATACACACACACACACTAAGTTGTAACTATAACTGCTAGTCTTCAATCCCATCAAAGACCTTAGAAGGACTATCATGGTACCTGAGAAAAGGTAGATGGATGCAAGCAACTTTTGTGAATCTTGCAAGAGTAGACCGAGACAGTTGGCAGCCTGGACAGTAACCTAATGTTTCTCAGCATTGTTGGTGCATTCAAATTGACTACAGGCCTAGAGTATCTGACAGACCATTTTTAGAAGCAGGAATTCTGAAAGACCATCTTACCCTGTCTTGGCAGAGTACAGTGGTCGCTTTTCTTGTGTCCTGCTTGTCCAGAAAGGACAGCATTGCATTCGTACTGTCAGCAGTCGAGGCAAGGGCAGTTCTTTGCCCGGTAGGCCATTTTGTGCCAAGAAGACAAACTTCCAAATGGAAATGTCTTAGAAGCCCAACATTCTCTCTGGATCAAATTGGTGCTGCCAGGAGCAATTGTGTCTCACATCAACAGAATTCTAAGTTATTTAAATGCCATATTCTCTAGGTCTATGAAGTGTTTGAAGATTACCTGTCCATCTGACCTATGTATCTGTAAATCTGGATAACCTAACTAACGTAACTATAGAGATGACAAGCATAGGTGACTATAAATCTATAAGTCTTATCTACCGAAATAACCTAAGGACTAAGGCTTCATGTAAACAAGGTAAACAGTCTGTAAGCAAATGTATGGTAAAGAACGATGACTTCAAAATTGTGACAAAACACAAAATATTTATAACAGAGGTAGGAATATATAGTGTGATATGCAATATGACAATAATCTTAAATATATATCAATATACAGAATATCCTAAACAGAAGTAGAACATACATAAAGTATGACAGATACAAATTTACATTTGCATTAATATCACAAATATTTCAAACAAGAGTAGCAATGTATGTATATTATAACAAATATAGTTCTGTATTTG